>UZAN01045538.1:11951-26978 GCA_900618425.1 Echinostoma caproni
GTTTCTGGCTGTATGAACTGAACTGAACGTGATGTCGTAGAAAGCGACGGAAACGCTTGATTTAATTCCAAAATGGGGATACATTGGAAACTCTTAACGTCGTCAAGTCAACGGTGAAAATTATTCAGTTGTTTAGTGCATTATATATGGTCAATATATCAAAGACGTATTATGGAGAGACGATAGGAAATAGTTTTAGTAATATGTCTCGTGCATCATCTTACAGCCTGATTTGTTCTCCAGTTTAGAATATACTACATAAAGTCCTTATAATTACTTCGCTTGCACTTCATCTCAAAAACAACAAACAGTATCTGTAAGCAGATGAAGACTGCGACCATGGATAATAGTCACTATCCTGTTCTTTTAGTTAGGAGTACGGGCTCAAGGAAATTAGGCATAAGGTAATTCAGAAGTCTGGTGGCACACTGATTTACAGTTTGTAACTCCGTCTTGAATGCTGGACTGAATATGTTGAGGCTCAGTTCGATTAACCCCTATTGACGTTGGGTCTATGAACCCCTAAATCAAATGGTCAACTAATGCCAGTTGATATCAGTCCTTCATCTCAAGTAGAAGTTTTCAAGGAAATAAGCCAATGCTGAATGTGTAAGGCTTCCAACCTGAACCGGCTGGCCCCATCGACCTTTAAGAATGGAGGGTTAGCCTTGGCCTTGGAGTTGACAAAAATCCTGGATGGTGTGAATAGGTTATCTTGCCGATTTACAGAGAATACAAAAGATAGATAGATATGATTCTTGAAACATCCTTGTCTTCCTCATACGATGATAGTGGCATCAATTTGCTTCCAGGTGGTAGACTGTCTGATCTGGAACATGTAGACGACACTGTGCCGCTAATTGACGACCCCGTTGTTCTAGCTAGTTTGAGTGCTAGTATAGCCAAGTCCAATATGCGTTTTCACGTTCAAGGTGTAAGATGTTACTACAAGGAAGTTAAAAAATTCTGCTATCTGGGCAGCTTTACCTCATCTGGTGGACGAGTAACAGAGGAATTGTCGGAATACATACAGAAGGATCGATTGACATTTGCCAACTTGAGACATCTGTGGCGCCTTTTCGAGATCCTGCTGTTTATTATATGTATCAGCAGTTCGGTTAGAGCTGCTTCACAGTACAGAGACTTGAACAATATGAGAACAGGATAAACTTTACTGTCAGTGTTCGAATACCACTGCCTATGCCGCATTGCACGCGTCCGTTGAAGAAACCGGGCAATCAATGCTGACGTTAGACGCAGAGTTTTAGGTAAATGCGGTTGTTCACTGGAACAAGTGGTCAGCCTCCATAGATTTCACCGGTAGAAACATGTATCGCAAATATCACCAAATAGGTTACCGTGGTGTGCACTGTTTGCCGCGGCAGTTAGTGGATGGAAAAAGTTCCAGAGCGGTCAAACTAAGACTTGTCATGAGTATCCATGGATGGTGATCCCGAGATCACGGGAACTGGCGGCTATAGACACTGACTGGTATGGCTAAATCTCCAGNTTTGGATTCTATGGATTCTCTTTGGTCCTGCTCTCAATATTTTATTCTGTCTTCTGCTATTCTATTCAAATGGGCATCCCAAAAATAGTAACCAAAATTGAGGCATTAAGAACTATGGTAAGTGGTTGTAAAAATGAAAACAGCAAGATAAGAAAAACAAGTTATTCCATCCGCTAGGACAAACGGAATTACTTAGCAAGGATCAGGTTTTTAGAACATCCAAACTGTTTTTGGAAAAAAGTCAATAAGACCTCAAAATTTGAGTAAAGAATTACCTGTTCCCAGTCTTTGATGGATACTGCCTCATCTCCATCGAAATTTGGGCTTAAAACAGAGGGAAACTGTCAAAAAATAGCATCGTATAATTATGTGGAACAGAATAAGCCAATCAAACAACTATAGTTACCAATTTTTTTGACAAAATAGCACGAAAATGGGTAAAATAAAAATGATTATAAGATCCTTTAGTTTACCATACATCTACCGTTCCATATGCCTCTTCCAACGAAACTCTTTTGATTCACTTTGAGTTGTACAATTATCTGATATATAGTCGCCTTGTAGATGATATATGTACTTGAGCCAGTAATTCCAGCTTGAAGATATGTCAAATTCGTGGATGCCTCTATTCATAGCCGACCATATGGAGAGGGAAGGAGCGATCCAAGAATGGTTCTACGCAGATTTCTTATCAGAATAAACTCCAGCTCCGAGCACTATTAACTGTTCGCAAACGTAAGAGATCCGTGTCAGCACGGATTGTGAAGATCTAGGTTCTCAGTTAGTGACACATTCACGTCGGCCGTAACACTACAACCAAGTGTAGTTTTGTGAGTTTATTTGATAGCCTTCTGACAACATGGTGGCACAACTACAGACGTTTACTTCGCGGGAAGTTGTGCAGAAATTCAGTGTTAATGCAGTGTTGATGAACATCGCCGGAAATTCGGTCGTATTATCTCTTTCGCTACGCGACCTAGACACAAGTGATCAAAGATCTCCGGAAAATTTTCTTCTCCTCAAGAAGTAGATGCGCTTTTCTGTCATATGTAAATATAGGGTGAAAATCAGCTTTTTAGATGAGCACCTTGCCTTTGAGACTTATTTCGCAACTCCTTTAACTGAAGAAATGGCATTCCAGTGCTACCGAGGAGAATTTAGATTCCGTTCATGGCTTGCTCTCTTGATAGCATAGTGGATTCAATCAATTTAGAGACTGGTTCATTTTCCACAGATTCCACAGAAAATAAGATGCAGACTGTTCGATTATCGGCAGCAGTTGAATCTCAGTTTGGGAGATGTTTATTTGCGAAACCGCTGCTTTGATGAAAAAGTATTTACGGGTATCGCTTAGTACGTTTTTGTCACACACGTCTGGGGCAAGAATGTGCCAAAAAACAAGAATAACAATTTAATCTTAAAAATGGAGATTAAAACTCATAGATCTCTTTGGGATGCATTTCAAAGTGGTCTCTGAGGGCTCGTTGATCACGTAGTTGAACAATATTGGCTAAAGCGGGTAACCCCACATTTGAATTCGGTCGACCGCTTCCCATAAGCACGGACTTGCGCCCTGGTTGAGGAGTACTGGGATACTAGGCGGTTGATGAGTATAAGTGGTATTCCATTGGCTCGTAGTACATATAGTTGTAAATTTTGGTCTATGGAGTAAAAAGCGTCACTGAAATCTACGATGTATGCGGTTCTGGTTTCTGTAATATGAGGCTGTTACAAAATCCTCCTTAGTGTAGGTGTCTTATGCACAGTATCTCTCTTCCGAAATGGAAACCGCTCTGATTTGGTGCGTTGGCACAGCAGAAAAGAAACTAAATGGTCATAAGATTTGTGTTTAGCCTGATTTGAATTTAACATATACAATTCAAAACTATTCAAAAACATTATGAAACTTTTAACTGTGCGATTGTAACGATGCTCCATATTTGGAACACTTAGGTAGAATGAACGAATTAACTTGATCAGAATCGCTTTCTGTTCTTTTTACCGTGTTTTTTTAAAATATAATTCTGCCATCATCTTGGTAAACAAGCGGCAATACATTAACCTGCTGGGGATGCAAAATAACAGGCAAGTTAGGGGGTGGCGGTAATGGTGGTTGTGGTGGCAATACTCAAATACAAGACCTTTGTAACAATGTGATGACAACTTATACTAAGAATCATTAAGGTACCAATTATCCGGGTTTAATTTTACATTGGATAGGACCTAAATTATCTCACACCAAAGGACAAATTGACCATTTTTACCTAATTAATGGCGAACTCCTCACTTCTGAAATCGGTTAACCTTAAATAGAAGCAAATAACCTCCACCCGAACAGCTATTTTCGTTTCCAGCATTCAATCTCCCGAGCCACATCGATCCAATACATAAGATCAAATGCTGTCTTTGATGAAGAAAACTCTTAAAACATATGACTATGAGGATTCAACTACCTCAAACATGTATCAGGTGTACTAGTCCAGTTTGCTTACCTTGGTCCGATCTAGTTCCCGTAATCGCTCAAGATTTGTGCAAGCAGCAACCCCTCCGTGGCAGACAAGAATGACCTTATTGATTATGCAGGCCACGGGAATTCGGCAAAACAAGTGCGAGCATAACTTTAGCAACTGCTTGGATTCATTCTTTTCCAGATTGAAATCAGTCATGAAATGGAGACAACAAATGCGAGGTGACAATGCGAAAGTAACGAATAACGCACGATATCATGCAAAACCGAACCCTCGCAAATAGCAACACAAGTGGGGAGCAAAAATGCACATATATTCAAAAACGGGCGTTCCAATTGGAAAAATATGATAGCTTCAAAAATTATCCCAGGCGATGCACATTTGAGCTGTATCAATAAAGTTATCAATGGAAGATATATAGCTGAATTCTACAACGGTGAGGGAAGTGTATAGCACTTCGGCTCAACTACCACAGGGTGATATTTTCAGTTTCAACCTGTGTGGAGAATGTGGGCCCGTTTTAGGAGAATGGTGACTAATTAATGTCGAGGTTAAGAAGGCAGTCCACCGACGGTAACGTTCGTCAATGGCAGCTCAGTTACATAAGGACCTTACAAGACATCAAAGTGGTTTTCTGGATGGAATATGAACTTACTTTCCGAAGTTAATTTTGTCTCGATTCAACAAGTAAACAGTTCGTTTACATAAAAGCGGAAGTTACATCACGGATTTTAGAAGAGCAAGATTAACAGTTCATTTTTGATTTCGTTTATCCGCTTGAACCCACCGTCGTAAACACAGATTCTTTAACTAGAGTAGATTCTTTGAAGGATTTAGGAGTAACCATTACCGCAATCTTAAACTGGTCCTCTCTTATTTAAAACTGTGTAAAGAAATTTTGTGGATTATATTTTCCACTTCGAAGACTTGGTCAATTCAACGCCAAACAAAAAATCATTTACCTTTTTATTTGCCAATGTGTTTTTCCTATTCTTTTCTTATCGTTCCCGGCAGCTTTTGCTGGACTATTTAAGGAATATTTCAAGACTATTCGTTGGGGTTTGTCGATTATCGGTCTTGTCTTTTAAACCCGTTGTTGATCTGTTTAAAAAATTGTGTGAACTACACCTGTCCGTATATGAAACATTTGCACGGGAAATACTCTCTGACCCCAATCATCCTCTAAATGGCGATCTGTCCAAATGTCGCTTTCATTCACCAACGTGTTCTACATATAGTTTATTACTCTTTTGCATTAACCTCTACATAAATTCATCATTTCTCTATCCCTACAAGCTGACAGTGCGTTTCTTCTGAATTTGTCAGCAACTTTGGAGGTTAAATTTTTTACCCGTATTATTTCCTTCTTTGGATAAAATGATGTGTTTTTTGGCTGAAACGCGGACATCTGTCCATGCAAAGTATATACAAATGGAATATTGTAAACCCGTGGGAGATCCAATAAGACGATTTTTTCATTGAATATATATATATATATATATATATATATATAACACCGGCTTGTGGACAAGCGTGATNTGACACATCAATAATAACAGAAAAATGGGATGAGTGGATTGAGATACAGAACCGACTGTGACGAAGTTTGAACAGTTACTATGGAAAACAGTAGATAACAGGAACAAAAACAATTTATTGTGTGTTTTACCGTACATTTTTCAATATTTTTGCGTTACGATTAGTGAGTTTCAATTAGCTAAGGAGCATATTTCGAGCGCTTCTCTATTTGTCAAAAAACATTATCTACTTTTAGAAGTCTGAATACATCGAATAATGAACTGTGATGTGACTATCTTCATGGGGAATATCGCATAGGGTCAAACCAGAATAGCATTTCCTGTAGCACAGCTGCATATACACGTCTGAGTGTTTGCCAAAAACAATTCCGTTCAATCAACTACATTCTCCAGGGGAAAATTATTAATTATTATTATTATTAAGTATTAAATCAAGTACCCTTCACCTATAAAGAGAACAATGACGTCCAGACTCGTCCTCGTGAAACTTCGCAAACTAGATTCGATTTCAAAAGCAAAATAAGACTAAATTTTTCAGATTTCATTGTTTGTCACATTTCTAAACGTCCTTGAGGAAATTGGGCACAACATTTGTTTTCATTAATTGGAGTGAAAAGTTGGACAATGACTTACCGGATACTTGAAGCAAACCTCCTTCTTAAACCCGTAGCTGAAATAAACGAATAAAAAGAACAAAAATCTTTTCCAACCAACAGTCAGCAAGTTATCCCTAGGAGGGAAAACATTTGGTACTGCCTTATAATTAGTTACCAGCTTTGGGGATTTTCTTCAGAAACCGTGCCAGATCTTCCGGTTAAAGAACCAGTTTCAGCTAATACTGTCTACCCGTTTGTATTTGAGCTCTCAGTTATCTACCTTGACCGGATCCACAATCAAATCTGCTTGAGGGTACTTTAACACACTTCACTGTCGTTGTACAAGCTTTACAATCAACTAAATACGCATATTCCAATCCCACATGGTGATTACACACACACACACACACACGCCTACCTTCCAGTGTATTGCTTCCAATCATCATCATCGTACAGCTAAATACAGTTAGGCAAACTTCAATGATCGTTGCCAAAGTCGCAATACATACAAGGTTAGTGGTAAAATTTAAGGTGGACAAGGATTGGATCTATTTTGAGGGAGGGAGAACAAGGTGAGCCGCTATGGTCAACACACAGAGTACTCAATCGAACACTGCGTACATACCGTTTCAAGCATTCTGACCTGATGGAAGTAAAGTGTAACAAAAAAGCCAATATTCACAAGTTGCCATGAGGTAGTTGTTTAATATTAGTTTCCCAGGTCCGATCATGGTAAGATTGCCAAACCTGTTCATTATACTCCGATAACTTTTCAACTTTATTATTCTCGTTGCATTGTTGCCCGTAGTTTGCACATGAGATGTAGCAAAATCAATCCAGATGTAAAGTGAAGCAATGTCACTTTTCAATCTTCTCGATCGACACAGGCGGAAAACATTTGCAAATAAAAGCGCCCTGCACACTTAACTAGGCCGAAAGTAAAATCAGCACACTAGTCATGTCAGATCCCAATCTGTTTATTTGGTTAACCATTGAGGATGACGAGATCAGGTGAAATGGTTGTCACACATCCCATTAACAGATCTCCTTTGAATGTCTAGATGTTATTATTATCAGTTTTATCGAGATAAGCACACAACCAGCGGAGTTTTACCCTATCGGGTACGTCTGCAGCTCAGTCGAGTGCAGAATATTCTAGCATTCTTGTTTCACCAGTACATATAAACATGAATGCAGAACAGCAATAAAAACAATATGGTTCAGATCTTCCCAGAAAAAAATGAAAATACTTTTCTTCACACGTGATTATATGTGGAGAAAATCAGACTGAATTTTAGTGGCCCTAATTGGTTTGAGTGAATACCAGTTTCAAATTTGTTCACTTTCTGCAACCCTGTTTGTTATCCTCACTTTTTCATTAATTATTTTAATTCATCTCAAACGAGGTTATCTGTTTTCAAGGCTTCCATCATATCAATCAAAACCAACTAATCATTCATTCCCCCCTCCCCCCGCACCCATCCACCCATCTGTTTGATTATCGTTACATTTACTTTTTACATCCTCTATAGCAACATATTCATCTCGTCGACCAAAGCATCATAGAATGGCGTGTAGCGCAAATATTTCTCTTGGCATTGCACTTATCGCTACTGTTGCTTACGTAGCTAGAATTCATTGATCTCTACCCGATTATAAACAAATCGTTGGAACGTAATTCATGTTTATTCTACCACCGTTGCCACGTCTTGTTTCCAATGGCTACGAGCTTTAGAATTAATATGCTATCCATTTGATTAGCTCAGTTTTGCTTGGCACATGTAATATTCGATTTCAAACGGCAAATCAAGACAATAATAGTGAGCTGTGCTTTTTGACCCGAATACCGAGCACAGACGAACCATCGAACGGACGGACCACTGGAAATGAAACCGCATACCCTTGGGCGTGGTACTTTGTTTCTGTCGCCGCCATGACAACCGGAGCATATAACTTTCAGAATAGGCGACAAGTGTGACGATGTACCAACCGAAATACTCCCATGAAGAAAATGGATAAGAGGGGAAATTAAACTCGAAACAGGCAGACTTCGTAAATCCTATTGGAATTGATCGATCTGCTATCAGACAAAACGTTTTGGCAGACTTTAAATAGATGAAGTTTTGACAAACATACAACAATTTTTTCAGCGTTTATCAAAGGGAAAAGGTGGACGGAATTAATTGGTTGTAAATTATCATTAGTAGTAATTATGAAGGGAAGAAAATTGTGAAACTCGGTGCATTTAGTTTGTTCCTCTGTTTCCCCCAATATAGATCTCAACCGGCAGGAGCTTCTTTCTCCTAAGACAATTGTATATTATTTTATATCTGTACGCTCCTGAGTCCATACCAAATTTTCAAACAAATCGCGGGATGACAATATTTGCAATATGGAAATCAATGTTTTATTTTCTTCAAATTGTTGTTTGGTAGATATGGTCTTCATGTCGAGATTGTGAAAAGTTCAGCAACCTCGGTGGGATTCAAACCCACGCGTGGACGCCACCAAAGCTTTTGTACAGTGCACACTCTACCAGCTGAGCTACGAGGCCACGCCAATAGCATTGGTCTTATTATTATTTTCTGATGAAAAGAGTACTACCAAGATATCCTAGCCAAATCTGTCGAACTTTTTCGGTGGTCCAAAACCGAAGCCCTCATCTAACCACAGCCTGTCTATCAAGGTCAACCGCCCAGTTCATCTAATCATGCACCTTTATGGACAAGCTTAAACGTTAAAGATATACAATACACCTAAATACCTCATCACATTGCATACCACTATCACAACAAGCAAAGTGTGAGTGTGGTTTGTACGCCTTGGATTACAACAGTATCTTATGTCAGATCCCACCCCAAAAATACATTCTTCACAAAACATGGCATTCGAAGTGAACTTAGAGAATTCAAATCGCTATATTACTTGAGGTAAAATCATTAAAGACATGACCGATATTCGTAAGAATAGTTTAATCGAAAAGGCACTTACTGCTCGTTGACTGCCATGTCTTCATGATTTCCTCGGTTTAGAAAAACGCAGTTTGGGTACGTCAGAAATAGTGTTAGGACGAGAATCAGTACTTCGACGGATTTACTTCCACGATCCACAAAATCCCCATTGAAAATGACTGGTCTTTTTTCGGAGGGCATGCCATTCTTTAGGAACAGACATACATAAAAAATGTTATTTAAAAGTGAAGAAGACTGTGCAAAACAACAAACTCCGAAGAACATTTCTGACAGTTTAACAAAAACGAAACACTTTAGATCCCTACAGAAATGGCTAACTTAGCTACGATGAGGAAGATCCAAAAGACGTTTGAAAAGGCCTTATTAAACTGACTGTAAAAATAACTTCCAAAAGGGTCGAAAAGTCGTCACCGAAATGGATTTATTGTTCCTTATCGTTCATCGTCGTAGCTAAGCCAAAAGTTTTTATACTAATCTAATACTATGAGCAAAAAGCACAACTTCAACAACATCCGTTCTATTTTTGGATCTGATACTGATATCCACCGAATGATAAACCAACCTGTTTTAAAAACTGCAGTATAGCATGAATATTTCCGTGAATATCTCCACACACGGCGACAGCCTCATGCTGATACAGATCGATTTCAGTAATATTTGGTTGTTTTTCTAACAAATCGGCCGCGTTCTTCAAAGTGCTGAAAATTAATCGAATGCCAAGTTTGTTCTGGAACGAAAAGGGGACAAAATTCAGTGTGGTTGACTGGACGCAACTTGCCGTGGTAAAATCTCAACTTTTTGCATGAAGAAAGAGAGTAATTAAAATGACGTACTGGAACACAAGGTAAAGCTGACTCGGCATTACGGGTTCGTCGAACCCAGCTAATTTGAGTCGAGAAGGCCACAGATAGAAAACAAAAGACTTCTCTTGTATGACTGTTTAGAGGCGCACCAAAATGATTCACTGATACTATGCGTAAGATTGCATAACCGATTTTCATAAACTTCTTACAAGTTACTACTGTCACATTTCTTAGCATAATCACTCATAACTTGGTCCGAAAAGCCCCCATTTTATTGAGCATGTACCAGTTTTATTGTCTTCATTCCGAATTATTGCGCGTCATAGCTGTATGTTGCCATGTTGCATGTCGGTTAGGGTTTTTGATTGCATCGTTCAAGAATAAAGTTTGACGACCATTGCTGACACTACAAATAATGGTAGGTCCGAGCAATAGCATAATTTTGCGATTCGATTCCTAGGATAGCCTAAATTGACAAATCTTCAGAATTTATAAGCAATCTTGTAGTGAAGATGCCAAAGATAATGAAGACTACGAAAAACATATGAATTGCCTGAAACAATTTGATTTACCTATATTGTGTATTTTGATGTGAATCTGAAAAAAACATATACCTAGTGAAAACGTAACCTGCCGAAAAAGGTAACAATCTATCTGAAGAGAGAATATTTAGTAAAAAATACTAATTGATCACGTAAATGATTTTGTATGACCACTTTTGTGATTGAAAATTTTAATAGCATCATCATTTATGGTTTATCGCTTTAGGTTCTCAGTCAGTTATTCGACCAATATGGACCAACTGCTTTGGTGAAATATGTGATGAAACGAGAGTAGTGGCAATATGAGTGATGAAGCTAACGGTCGTTTTGTCGTTGTTGTCTTTCACAAAGTTGTAACTTTCCTGTTTGACAAAATGACCCCCAAAATGAATATTGAAGCCCATAATAGCTTAGCCCACGGGCATTATTATCCATCTAATTGATTAGTTCGGAGCGAATATTTCATGAATGTTCTTGTCTTAGATGGTTAATTGGCGAAAAATATGGTTATTTATTTCTAGGGTATAAATATTCAGTTTAATTGGTACGTTCCTAAATGAAATTGTACTGCCAGAATGATTTAGGATATAGATCAAAATTCTAGGTGTCTTTTGCTTGTGATAGCCAACTTACTTGACCACCTATGATGACGTCCAATAATCGAAACAGACTGGATTCGTCCAAAGGAAGCTTCACTTCTTCATCAAACGCTAACAACAAAAAAAGAGAACCATGTGTCTACATCCTTTTCTTGAAACTTGATTTAAACAACTGGGTTCTTTATTGTACATATCACAAAAATTCGGCTCAATAGAAACACAAGTGATTTGGTTTCCAAGTGCATCACAACACAAAGGGTCTTTAAATCTAGTGGAAATACCAGTGTAAACTGGTGAATAAGAGGAACAAATTGAGTACTGAACGGTGCGCAAACCTAGAGCAGACAAAATGCAACAAATGGGGATAAAGTAGACCTCTTTGCAAAGACAATTATAACAAGTGCACGTCAATTGATTTCACTAATGAGTGCAGACAACAACGGAGACCATATGAGCTTTATTATCTTACTGATAGAACTTTTGGCCAAGTTCTTGAACATGGTTTCAATCTAAAAGGACATGCGTACAAGTTGCCTCACACAGGGACGGAACTTTCCACTGATATCCTACAATGATATTTTTGCTTCCTTTTTGTTTATTGATTGTGGAACTGTTTATTGAATTTCCAACTAGAAGGCTGCGTAAAAGTAAACAATATCTAACGGAATAAGGAAAACGGATATCAATGAACACAAGACCTCTGAGCCACTGTGATGATAAGCTTGAATCCTTATGTATCTCTCATTAAATTTTATTTTTATTTTCCGTGAAATAAATTAGTTTATGCGAAATAATAAACTCGGTGATATTTGATGCAGTTTATGAAGCCTAAAATAGCAAACGTTACATTGAATCACATAAATTTCGTCAAAACTTAAGGATCAATAGGTTGGAAGTTACCGAATGCGAAAACGCCAACATTTGCATACTCGCATTTATAATAGGTACTTGCTCATCTTTTTCATACAAAATTTTCTTGACTATCGCTCCCTGACGAGATTTCCAAGGATGTAGTCATTAGACCTTGATTAACGGATTTTTTCCTGTTTAATTCTCTTTTACTGCATTTACTTTCTACGTTCAATCCAACCCCAAACGACTGATTGAGTATAAACTCAGTCCAACCCCGAATTTATGAATTCCTCTCGTATCACTTCCGTTTAAAAACAAACATATTTGTAAACAGGCATGTCCTTGACTATGTTTGTGAAGTTTGCCAAACTTATTTTCAAAAATCGTTGTCCAAGGAGAGCATTTTCACCGCTTTTTGGATTGCAATACTCAGAATTGCCAGGAATCCTTTGAATTTTGAACCGATCAGAACCTGTGGATGTGAGTAACCGGTACAATGCCAGCTCATTTGCATGAAAGTTGCGTTCTGAAACCAAACTTCCAGAAGTTGGAGCCTGAATGTTTGATGACCCAATCAGTTCTGTCCATTTGCAATATTGATAGTGTATTGTGAATGAGCATACGTTTTCTATAGTCGAAGAAACCACCAGAGGCCAAGTTTGATTACGAAAATCAACGGTATTTGCAACTCCTTTATTATTGTTGGTGATTTTAATCAAGGATCAACCCAACCTTTACTTTCTTTCGGTCTATCAGATCTCTCTCTAACACCCACCAGAGTAAATGTTGTTTTGGACAAGGTTATTACTAATTATCCTAATATTTTCTCTCTCAGACTCAAGGCACCAATCTCGTTTAGTGACCACTGTCTCCTACATCTCGGTTGGTTTACCCCACTTTTATTCAAACAAAACAAATGAACACGAAAATTCGGAATCTTTCAGCCGACAGACTCCGTTTCCTGAGGAAATCTCCTGCTATCATCTCTTCATGGTTTCCGGTTCAACAATCTCCCTGTTCTGTTAAACATTTTACAGAAACAGTTGATGCGATTTTCAATCTATACTGTCCTGTGGAAACAGTTTTTGTTCACAATGACAGAGTATGCTCTCCGCGATTAAAAGCTCTTACAAGACAAAAAGAACTAGCGTTCAAAATGCATCACAGCCACTGTTAAACAGCTTACACTGGAAATCAGGACAGAGATCAAGAGACTGATTGCTTCATTCGCAAAGCCGGTTCTGAGAGCTGGAGATGGAAGACGGTTATGGCAAGGGATCAGATTGCTTTGTGCCCAGAAGAAACGGACAACAAACAAAACTGTTGACGTGGACAGCCTCAATGCTTTATTCATTTATCCTTCGAATGATCTCCTGTCTCCGTACTCCACAGATCACTTATCTGTCATAGACCGAGTCTCCCATGAGGAGGTCTATTGTCTTCTCAAAACTACGAAAATCACGAACACAGTCATAGCTCAAATATGGCGCCATCTCAGTCAAAGAGATGTTTATGTCCTTTATTAATCAATCCATTTATACATGTTCGATTTCGGATTCCTAGAGACCGTTCACCATTGTTTCTATTCCTAAATCTTCTTTCTTTAGTATTTTACCTAAACGCTTTCGTCCTATCGACATCACCTCCTCTGGAATTAAGCTTGCAGAGCACGCTATTCTCACCCGCTTGCAGTCTGGTATTATTGTTCCCAATGACCCCCTCCAGTTTGCGTGCAAGCCAAATAGATGCACCTTAGTTGCCGTCTCTCCAGTGATTCACTTTATCTGCAACTCTTTAAATGATCCTCAAAAGTTTGTTCGTTGTGTTTTCCTTGACTATTCTTCCGCTTTTGATTCCGTTCCACGCTCTCTTCTTCTGCAAAAGTTACGACCATTCAGTTGCCCCAACAACTTATTATCATCGTTAAAAGATTATTTCACAGGAAAAATTCAAAGAACAAAAGTAAACGGCACTACTTCAAAACCGTTAGTGAATATTTCTGGAGTCCTTCAGGGTGCTGTGATCTCTCCCTTCTTATTTTCAACTTTTATCAGTGACTTACCTTCAATCCCACCAGCCATGACCCTTAAGTATGCAGATAATGTTGTCTTATGTCAAGCTATTTCAAACCAATCGGACGGAATCATTTTCCGACAGTTTACTACAACTACAATCATTCTCGAGTCAATCCTGTCTCCGGTTGAATACTTCTAAATCCTTTGAATGCATTTTAGGCGTTACCGATCTGACTATCCCTCGGAACCCTCAGTCATCAACTTCGTACCCGAACACATACCACCAAATACCATAGAAGGCAATCTACGGTGGTCCTCTCATGTGCTTGCTTGTGTTGGTAGACTGCGTCGGTTATCTTTTCAAGTACGCAAGCTTCGTCGAATTTGCGTTAGACGTAAAACTGTATGTTCCTTTTATATCAATGTATTTTTCCAGTCATACTTTATTGTTTGCCCGTTATTTTCCCTGGACTACTTAAAAAGGATTTCACTACTCTACGTCGAGGTCCGGTAATTATCAGCCGCGTTTCTCTTATTCCTTTAAACACTCTGATCAAAAAATTGTGTAATTTGCATATCACTTCATGTGAGAATTTCGCTCATACGATACTCAATGATCCCAGTCATCCGCTCAATCCCGATTTATCTACTTTCCGTTNTTCCGTTCCCACGCTTCAACCCGATCCAATTTTATCCTCCCGCATAAACTCAACGGTTCTCTATCTGGTTCGTATTCTCACTGAAACGGTGAGGATCCGTCACGAATTAATCTTAAGTCTACAAAGATGAACACCATTTAGTTTTATCATTGTTGTATACGAATTTTGAATCCATTTTTTAGCCTATGGTAACGGTGAACACATTTGTGGCTGAAATGTAGGCATATTTGCCTGCACAAGTCATCTATATTGTATTGTATTATAATAAAATACAATACAATATCTAATCTCGGGTCAATTGAGCATAATTTTATAGCCGTGGTTTGAAATTACTATCTGGCAAATCTCCCGAGAAAGTAAAATATTTCGCAGAAACAAACTAAGCATTTCCATCTCAATATCCCTATAAGAATATGGGTCGGTATCTTCACACGCATTTTATACAAATTTGAAACTATATTCGAGAATAACCG
>UZAN01045539.1:0-24298 GCA_900618425.1 Echinostoma caproni
ATTTTCGAGGTCCTTTTTCGATTATTTTGGCATTCTTCATTTCGAAGGTGTGAATCTCAGCATTGATCTGAATTGTAATTGCGAGTTCTCGCTATGTATCCCGATAATCGATATATGTTCGTGTAGTTCAGTTTCCAACTGTTATGTTTCACAGTACATCTCGTAATCTATACACTCTAAAGAAAGATGGATAGATATATACATAGATTTTTTTGGCTTTTACAGGATACGATAAACAAGATTCCTGGTCATGGAATATTTTGACATTCACAGAACGGGGTACAGTTCACAAATTACTTTTCCTGGTTGACAGAGCACATAACAAATGCTACATTGTTTGACCATACTTCAGTGATATTCATTTAATTTGGTATTTTGACTTCCTATTAATGAAATAGTTATGAGTAGTATGACACAATATAGGGACAACATGTAGGAGAGCATCATCAAATTGAGATTAAAGGAAAGTAACAGAAAAATAAAGGATGCAATCTTAAAACCTGGACGATCTTAGTGCTCCAAATCGTACAGTATTGAAAAACCGCCTTCCAACACAGGCTCTCTTTACCGAATCGGAGGAATAAATTCGGAGGTGTGAACATTTTATCCTGGTTGGACATCTCGACAGACAACAGAGCCCTCTCGTTTCCTTATACTCATTTTATCAGGCCCTACAAGCCTACCCGGATTGTTTTCAGAACTTGGGCTGGCTAACCAATATTTGCTTTCGGGTGGTGATGGTAATGGCCCGGTGGTAACGTCACCAAATTATCATCCTGGAGGACGTCTGTTCGAATCCCGCCTTATTTCCCATTGTTGTATGGCAGCCCTTTGATTGGCCGCTTCCCCTTTCCTGAAATTTATATCCTTGTGTGTTCAATAAAAGGAAGTAGAAATGAAATGAAAATAATAATTGTGTTCATTAAATGGAAAACGGATAAGGTGTCGGCAATATTGAAATCCCTGATGATAGTAACTGAATAATTGTTTTTGTTGAGTTCAAATTACCAAACAAATCGAATGCGAGATCAAATTTGATTTATTCAGTGGGATACTGGGTGTTACGGGTAGTACACTATCCATTTCGATTCGATATCGGATCGATTAATCAGTGGGCTCTGATTGAGTGTGGTGTGATGTCTTACCTTTTATTCTCTCGGCTGTTTAAATCTAAGTTGGTTAGTTTACAAATTTACTCCTTTGTATTCTAATGAAATCTTCACTGAAATCAGACATAGTTAGGTGTGAGAAATTAGCTTAGAATATACTCGAAGATTTTATCTGTTCGTTTCATGATGAGTTCTCGGGATATCACTCCAAATGTGCAGAACTCGTTTCATTCGGTGCATTATGCACTGCTAAATAAACCTGTACGGAAATTTCTCAGTACGGTACCTCGTTCCTGTACTGGTGGGCAAAAATCTAGTTGCCCATGAATTGCAAGTTGGTTCTGACTAAAGACCTTTCTTACATTCTTATATACAATTAATCCTGTTTTAACATTCTTTGCATTACGGCCAGTGAGTTGTTTATTGTTATTTACTGAAATGCGTTATAATGCAATCAGTCAATAAGAATACTGGAGTTGAAGATGTTAGGATATCGTCCTAGGCTCGAATCGGCGCTCCAGGCTGATCATGTGAGCGGAGTCGGCAATTGTTTGCATTCATATTTGTTTAAATTTTTGTGTAAACAGCACATGAATAAACCTTTCATCTCACCGAAAAGAAAGAACTTATGGTTGTAAAGTGATCAATTTTTGAACAGTTCAGTTGAGGTCCGTATCGTAATTTTGTGGATTCCAGTGAGTCGGTGAGGGAGGCGAATGAAGTGAATGTGAGAGGGTAAGAAGCGAAACGAATAATGCGTTGAAGCCTGAGGGAGTAAGAATNGAGGGGTGAGGATTGGCTTGCATGTTTTCCATTTTCAGCCCCGTACAGTTCGCGCAGTTTTGCAGGTAAAAGAATGAAATATACCGGGTTGATAATGTTGTTCGGTTAGATATCATACTATTGTATCCGTGTCCTATTAGGAGGAATGCTTTTCTTCGAAACGAGCATCCGTGTGTTTTGGCGAAAAACGCGATAATTTAGTTTTTGTGTTTTTGTGAACAGTGAAGTAAAAGCATACAAACATAGGCTCGTCGTGCGACGTGTTTACCGACCGAGTCTGAATGAGTCCTAGAATCGTGAGTTGTTGACACAGACGACAAAATTCTGGCACCAATCGGCTCCAGTCATATGCATCTGCCTAAGTTGAGTCATAAGGAATACTTTTGATGACCAAGTGCTTCACGAGCCGGAAATGTGTATCCCAAAATCCCCGCGGGATGTTGGTATCATTGATGATCATATGCATGGGTTACAGTGTGGACGGATGGTACAAACTGCAAATAAATCACACACTTCACACTTTAGCTCTACAAAAAAGATGAGCAGTTGTCTCCCGTGTGCATCAATTCGGGAGGTGGGGGGTGGGCGGGGACAGAGGAGTGAAGTAATAGCAAATCACGTTCTGTTTGTTATTATATGATATAATTAAAAATGTGATTTGTATGAATTCGAAGGAATCTGTAAATAGTGGTTAGCTGCTTTTGAAACTTCTCTAACCTCGTGACCGAGATTTAAATAACCCACACACATACACAATACAGTAAAATATGAGGTTGTTTATCGATCGCGTTAAGAGACAACAATCTTAGCGTCCATGCATCAGTCGTTTCGAGTGATGTTGCGCATCGCGCGTACCGGGTTCAGAAAACATTTCGCGACTCGTTTTATTTTGTTTTGTTACCAAAGTTATCGGTAGTAAACAAATTTAAACGACAATCGTCTAATTCCGAATTGGTAATGAAAGTCCAGTGTGAGATCCGTGTTTTTCCCTCACTAAGTTAGGATGTTTGTACGCATGTATTAATGTGAGTGTATGCGAAGTCCTTTGGGAATGTAAAATCCTAGCTTTTGTCTCTTCAGACTCTCTATTACTACCAACACCGCAAGAAAAAATTGTTTGACCGACAGAACCATGACAACGGACCATATTTTGGTTTATTAAAGACGCGCAATTAATCGACAATCGTGTGTCAGTGACTTATCCAAAATGAACTCAGCTTGTTAAATTTGCGGCTGATGGGAACGACAAAGACAAACCACAAAAATATCTGTGGGGAATATCCGAACGATGCAGGTGGATAGACGGGCTGGGAGAGACAGAAGAGAGAGAGAGAGATCGAAGCCGAACAATTCAACTCTGGGGTTAGCGCGGGGGGGGGAGGGCGGGACTGAGGAGGAAAGGGGAATATGTGGGACGTGATTTGGACTTTGTTTAGTTTGTGAGGTAAGCCCAAAATAGTTTCGACGGCACACAACACACGATCCACCTGGCTATGATTAATTAGGGTACTGATTCGCATCTTGCTACTTCCTCCTCTTGTGAAACTGGTGAAATTGCTGGCGTATTTCTCACAGGACAGATTTTCTTTGCTCACATTCGATTTGGTTGAATTTCCTGTGCATTGATAAAGTTTTCGAGATAGGGTTCAACTACATCAGAATAATCCTGTTCCTGAAAATAGAATTTTAGTCCTATATCACTATCACAAGACAAAATCTATTCCGGCCGTTTTGGAACGAGCATTTATTCGATATTTTGTGATTTTGTTCTCTTTTTACTTTGATATTCCTGTTCTCACTCCATTCTCTCCCCCCCCCCGCCCACCNGCCTCGGCCGCTGCCCCACGGTAGCATATCATCCAGATCATCAACTTCTGCTCTTCGTCTACGAATCGTATTCTTGCTTGTCGTATCTGATGTAACGCATTGTGAATCTGGGATCGATTGTCTTTTATCAATCCTAAATTTCAAGTTCTCATTAGTTTTGCCTTTGAATGAGTAAATCTGGTCCGATCCAACATGTAAACAGATAAAAGTTAATAGGTAATCGTGAAGAAACTGGATGATTGATTTTTTTTTTAAATCTTGTGTGTAGGAATTTGTCGACTGGTCAGCCGCGACATACTCATATCATCGATTTATTTTCACTTGTTAATTGACCAATTTTATTAACCATCATTGTAAATTTTTGAAATCCGAAATCGAATTCTAGCGGTATGCTTAAAAAGATCTTTTTCTGGTATCCAAAAATTCACCATCATCCTCGGATACTGTGGATGTTGAAACTGATGCAAAATTTCAACTGCAGTCGTTCGATTTTGAATAAGTTAACATGTTCTGAAACTAACTGTTCGTTCGTTAATCAAGTCAACAGAGTTAAAATTACGACAATCAATCTAGTGAGAACACTGTTGACCAGATGCCGACACTCTCGGATTCTCCGTCGACAGAATGTCATTCAACACGTCGCACTCTGTCCACTGTAAGGTTTTTTCACGAATCAGTCACGTTAGACAATGTGCCCTACATTTCAGTTCCCTCCTCCGCATACACACAAATTTGTACCTGTGATCTGTTCGGTTCCTCAATTCGTATCCGCGTGTGTCCACATCATTCCGAAGCACTTATTCTACTGCCGATTTGCCTCAAATGGAACGTCCTGGTTGAGATATTCTCATTAGTTCTACTCAGTGAACATAACAGTGGTGTATCTTTCGTTGAATAGAATCTTATTCGCGAATTCGAGAGTCTTTTAATATGATATTATGGGCATTAAACTAGTGGATTAATGCTGAATACCTAGAAAACCAGGCAATTCGTTCGCATAAAACAAAACTAACAAACGTGAGGAGCATAATTTCAACTGAATACTGATACTTCTTTGATTAAAATGATTCTCAATTCATACGACACATACTGCGAAAAAGTAGTTTACACGAATTTGGATTAATCAAATTGGGAGTGGATGAGCTAGAGCAAGAATACCAGCTCCTCGTGTTGTATTCAATAGAACACATAATATGCACAAAAGTAAACCCTTTTAATTAGGCTCCAACCAGCAGCAACGTAATACATGTACAATTAAAAATGCACGTCATCAGCCGATACTGGCCGTACAATTCATCAGCAGTCAGCCAATCAATAACACGCGAACATGTGGTGCACTCTGATTGGTCATTGTAATCAAGGTCGTTTGTGAGGGACATCCGTGTCAAATGCATGTATGTTTGTATGTCTGTGTGTGCTCCTGTGTGTGTACATCGAGCATTGATGTTCGCATTCAGTGGGAGCAATGTACACAAGAGTTATCCAACCAATACATAAGGCCACACAACACATTTTCGAGTTTTGAAAATTCTTGACAATTTGGTCTTTGAGAAAGAAAAAATACGGAATACAGAAAACGCACGCAAACTCAGGACAAGAAAAGCTGTCGGCAACATTAAGAAATGCATGCCTGACTGGTCTCGACCGGCCACTTTCCGTCTTTATTATCACCACTAACATCCTCATCATCATCATTATCATTGTAAAAGATTTGACAACCCTTTATTATCCAAACTTTAACTCTGATCCATTTTTGCGCTACACAATATCCCAACCGGTCGAGCTCTATACGAGACTTAAAATTTATGTACTTTCCTTCTTTCTCTATTTCTGTTTAACTGTTTAACTGCCCTTTATAATTGTTGATTTTCCATTCTGACCTTGACGCGCTAGTTAAATCGACGTCGTGTCAATCTAGTCATCAGTGCCTATTTTTTTATATTTGATACTGTAAGTATCTATAAAACCACGTTCAATATTATTACTGCTGCCCAAAGCCGTTTTTTTCTGTCCATACCGTGCGTTTAGACTAGATTCACAGGATCGATGTTTACTGTTAGCTGCCGTGGTTAGACTTAGCTGATTCGTCGTGCCTTACGCGTTGGTTTCCTGCTGTTAGCTGTTTATTCTTCGAAGGGTCCTTAAGCGCAATTCCAATTTCGTCGTACGTTATATCTGTTCTCGATTCCGTAACAATCATCATCGTCCGAATCATCCGAATCATCATCACCATCGGCATCATGCGATTCATTATCATCATTATGGTCATGATCATCATCAACGTCATCATCCGAATCATCATCGTCCGCCTCATCGTCATCATCAGCTTCATTGTCATCATCCTGTGAATCATCTGTATCATGTGAACTGTCATCGTCGTCGTCATCGTCATGCGAATCATCGGGATCATCATCGACATCGTCAAGCGAATCTGCATCATCATCATCATTGTTCGGGTCATCATGCTCATCATGATCACCCGAATAATGATCATCCGAACAGTCATCCGAAGCAAAGTGTGCTCACCTGCACTTGGGGCGTGCTGACTCATAGGTAGTCTACAACTTCCAGGGAACCACATTGCGCAGAACATCGTGCGAACGAAACCTGGGTGTTATGGTTACATCATCACTAAAGACCCGAGAAAACACCGATCAGGTCTGTGCTAGCGCATGGAGCATTCTGGGGCCTATTCGACGGTCTTTCAACCAGCTCACGATGGACGCTTTCAGGCTGCTGTACGCTTCCCATGTCAGACCAAGTCTTGAGTATGGTGGTGCGGCGACATACCCCTGCACGGCCGGTGAGCTGGATAAGTTGGAGCGTCCGTTATTGATTTACGAGGGACCAGCTATGAAGGTCGTCCACAGACTACTGGTCTGTTCCCAATTGCGTATCGACGCCTCATGGGAGATCTCATCTGCCTGAGGAATATCCTGAGAGGTGATATGAGCCCGGAGCTGCAACAGTACTTCCCTTTACGGACAGAGCACCGCACGTAAGGGCACTCTCTTACGTTGCGTAAACTTCAGTCAGTTTGTCTTCCGTTAGTCTGCCGACTCCCGCGTAGGTGAACAACACTCTGGAATTCNNTGGAGAAACGAACACTTGTGATCGGACCTTCGACCCAATGGTGATGGGGCTTACACGGGCACCCTGCCCTCAGCCCTCAATCCTGAAGACTGAAGACTGAAGCGAGAATTATCATCATCATCATTATGTTAATGAGCATCATCTTCATGATCATCAACATCTTCTTTTTATTCTTGATCATCATTGTGCAGCTTGGCTTTTGTTAGTAGCAGAATCAAGCGCTACAACGACCGATTTCTTTAAAGGCCGCAATTACATCGACTCAAAATAAATCAAAGTGTTTTACAATTTTTAGGTGCATAGTTTAACTGAATCAATAAGTATACATTTACAAAGGACTGCTATTGCAAATCTAGTCTGCTCGGAATAAGGTTGTAGGTGTATGAAACGTGGTTCTGTAGCTAATCATGCTAACATTACATGAGAAACCGCAAACTCACAAATAGTTTGAGCACAGAGGTGGATAAAGCTATCGAAGTTCAATGGGAGCGTCACGGTCGGAATATGATAAGGCAATACTCGTGGTTAGACAAGGCAAACAATCATGAAAAATGGGTGGACACAATGCAACTGTAGAAAATTGTTGTCGAAACACGAATGATGAGTGGTTGTTCAATATGTATAGCATCTGAAAATGACTATACCTTTTGCAAGTCAAATCAGCCCGATGTCAAGATGTCCGGAAATCATTTCAAGTTGTCTAACCATGATCTCAAGATGTAAGACTAATAATAAACATAGTAAAAAAGTAGAAACTACAGTTTTAGTCAAAAGAGTCATGGGAATGTTCACACGCACCATTAACTTCATCATTATCTGAGAGTCATCAGCATCTGAGTCCTCACTGATGTTCTGTTCACTTAAATGCTATTTGACCTCAGCCTTGCTGTGACTGAAGGCGAGGGAGGCATGCTTAGATGATACCATATATACCATATATCTTCTAACTAAATGCTGCAGGTTGTTCTGCTGAAGTTTATTGGTTCCAATTAACGTCTAAACGGGATGTGTAATTGGAACTTATCTTATTGCGTTTCTCCTGAACACAATTTACTGATATTCACAATCTATGGTATGGACAGGATTGAGTTGACCAAGCATTGAATCTCTCACGCGCTCGCTTTTCATGGGTATTTCATCGGTCAAGTTTATTTTTCGGTGTTGCACACGAAGCAAGCAAATCACAGAAACTGAATCACATAGCCGGAAAATTGTATGTTTTGTTAACTTACTGGGCAAAAATACATGAAAGTTTTTCAATTATTTCATGAGATAGTGGTGGTGATGATGATGGTGGTAAGGAAGATATCACGCTACCAGTATTCATGTCTATGATTACACCCGATCGATGTTTTCCAATGTCTATGCACAACTGTGTACCTAAACGCATGTTTCAGACAGCGTGCGAATGTCCGCTTGTGCTTCTCATTCGATTATTCTTTATTTCGGTACCGCACGTGCAATGCATTCCATCAGTTGGCCAGGCTAGCCCAGATAACTGTTCTCCTGTCCGTGTAAATTTCTTCGGTGTCGGCATCAAACGGGGGGGGGTATTGGGCTAGATCTGGCCACCTGTGCTGCCGATTTTGCATATGTGGGTCTATTTATGGGACAAATCGGTACTCTCTCTCTCTGTGTGTGTGTGTGTGTGTGTGTGTTATATTTGGTTGAGACTCGAGATCACATTCAAGTAAACGATCTTATTGCCTATGGAAATCGAAATGGAACAAGAAACCGGTTTCAGAATTTAAGCCAAGAAAACAAACATCGGCAGTACGTCGATTTTCGAACGAGCATCACCATCTGGGCTAACGTCCATTTGCCAATCGATGAGATAGTTTGATTTTGAAATTAGCGCACTTTACCCTTAGCATAGTGGTCACGAATACTCCTGTTTGAACTTCAGTGTCGCTGTGATTAGGCATCTGCCGAATTCCCCACATGAGTAGAATTAAGAGGAGATCCTCTATTTTTCTAGCCACGAGGATCTTCGACACATCAAAACTTTGAAAAGCATGGGACAATAAAAGCAAGTAGCCAAATTAAAAATGTGATAAATACCTAGATTCATCCACCCCCCTCGCCTAGACCAGGTTATCAATAAAGGAAAATCAGAATGCTCTTAAGGAAATTTCACGAGTTGTTTATTGGTAAAAAAATCTTTGATAAGATGGTTGCATAGATGCTAATAAAATTATCCCGGAAAATTTGTTGGAAATTGTTTTATAGTTATTATAACTCTACGAACAAGTACCGGAGGCTTTAAGTCAAGTACTTGATGGAGTTCAACGTATACGGAGCAAAGTACACGTGTCTTGAAAATCTAAGATTATTATTTGAACCATCCTGGATCGAATTAGCAGTTTGAATTTATCGACCAAACTGAAGGTTTCGAACCCGGGATCTCCCCGGTAGAATGCAAATATTGTAACCCATGGATTTTTCTACATAGTCAATTACTGTCTTCAAAGAAGATAGAAATAATGTTTCCAAACGTTTGCGTCTTCAGCTTTTCTTCTTTTGGACGAATCTTAAACTTTCAAAATCCATTGAGTTCAATTTAATACCATCTGATTTGGAATCAATGCTCTGTTAACCACCAAATATGTCAAAGAATACCCTCGGCACAGGTTTAAAGCATACAAAAATACTAATTTTATATTCAGTATCTTAATCTACGAATTGTGTTTAATCATCTGCAGGCTATCGTCTTCAGACTTTAAGTGACGAATCACATGATGCTCACCTTTGGTGGTTTATTACATCACCAGTAGTCTTACTGGACCCAACTGCGAAACAAATTCGAACCGATCCGTTCATTTGCATTACTGCTTTTTGATTTGAACTCATCCAGACATTTACCGTTCGGCATCAAATATGTTCCGCGAGTCCTCTGACGACCCGCGTATTTGTACATACATTCCGAGTTGAATATTAGAGAAATTAGACACAGCCGGACAGCATATCGCGCAGTGAAAAAACAAATCAATCAACTGCCCTCCCTGTTCCATTCTCAGTTCCCACGCTACGATGATCGGAAAATCTCTCTCTATAGTTCCTGATTGAGAAAATTTGTTCGAATGACAGTTTACTGGCCCCGGGGAACGAAAAAAAAGCAGTTTCGCTGTATACTTTCCACAAGACTCGAGAGAGTTCGGCTTGACGCCAAGTAATAGTTGCGCATGGCCTTTCTCACGGGAATGGATGACCTAGCACCATTGGAGTGCAGCACAGTAACTGTATTTCCGGGTGCACACCTGCGCGCGCACACATACACAGATGCATGTTTGCGTGTGCAAACACGCTAGTGTGCACTGCTGAACACATTTTAGTGTACGAACTTGCCCGTGGCCTGTTCAGATGCGCATTCATCTGAGAGATTTATGGTCTACTCGGTCGGTAGCGTTCCATCCTGGAACACTTTCCTGCCGGTCACATGCATGCATACATACATACATACATACACACACACACACACACATCCTCCCACCCGTGTCATATCTCCTCCTCCTCCACTCGAGTGCCCTCGTTCATCTGCGTCAGAACGAGGATTCGGGCCACAGTCATAAAACCTGGCCTTAGCACAAACATACATGTATAAGCTAGCACGCACTCAAGTCTACGGTTCGAGTCTTATCCCATCAATATTTTTATGGCTTTAGTCTCGTGATGATTGGCTCTGGTCGGACCGTGTGAGTGATCGGGCCATTTACCTATGGAAGGGCTGCCCGTCGATTTAGTATGGTACGATGCGATGCGATGCGGTACCGTGCTGTGCCATGCGGTGCATTGTGCAGTGTAAAGCCCGTCCCATCCCGATTCCATTCAGACCTAGGAACGGAATGGGCCGACACGAAGCTAAATAGAAAGAAATTGTATGGCACTGGACGGGACGGAACCGAACGGGACGCGACGTGGCCTAAATGTCTGGCATGTAACACACGCAAAGCAGAACATGTTCTCGTGGTACGTGCACTTCCTTCGTGCCTGAGATAGCACATTGAGTGGAGGTACGCTGTCCAGTAGGCGGAGAGGTTGGAAGAGGAGGTTGCAAACACACTAAAAACCCTGAACCAACATTGGAGTTGTTGTCTGTGTTTGTGTGTGTATGCGAGAGTTTTAGTCTTTCTATTTGTGGTGGGTCGACCGGCGGAAGGGAAAGAAAAAAGCTGATGTTAAACACATACAACTAACTAAATGGAAGATGGTAGATTAAACTCGAACTACACGTGTGTGTGTGTGTGTTTATTCTATTTATAGTTTTACCCTAACTAATTTATTTTCATTGCATCTGCGCTCATTCCCGCTGATTATGATACAAGCGATAGTTTGTGCTTTCAATCAATAAACTTTCGTTTGTACAGTAGCCACGAGGACGACGAGAACATCGTCCGCAGACCACTAATTGCGGGAGATAGGAATATGGATAACATTACAGCAACGACTTTAGAATAATGTAAACAAATAGCTTATAAAACTTTAACTTCAAACTTGTACTAATCCACGGAACAATGGTACATTTTGTCTCGCCAATGGATACCTTTTAGTGATCAATGCTTTGACCACAACGGTTTCGAAACCAGGCTCATCGTCCACAGAGATGAGATGTGGTTTCAGTCATTAATCATAAATGGAGTGGATGAAAGATCGAAAGGAAATAAATGCACAAACGTAACGAGTTTATCGACAGTGCAAGATGGTCCGAATCCGTACGAAAGGTTTTGAGTGGAATGGATTTCAATGACGGAAAACTGTTCGTGATAGACAACGGGATAATTGGTCCGAGAACTAATTATGAGTACCAATCAAAAAATGTAATCGGTTGGGTAAATCGGAAAAGTTGTGCACAAAATGCATTCGAGTTTTTGTTTATTGCGTAGTTTTCTATGCGGATCAGGCGAGGTATATCACTTGAATTTCCTCAGAGAAAGTTCGTCGTATATATATAGATATATATAGAACAAAGGAGTCCTGAGCTGAAAAGACAGGATTTATTTCACAGTTATTTAAACCTTGTTTAATCTAACCAGTAACATGAATTCATCAACCCAGCTGAGAATCCAACCAGGACCTTTTCTCAGGTAAAACGCAAGCACCCCAATTTTTCATGTTTTACGTTCAAGACAGAGCACTGCCCATCTTCTTCACAAGCTTGCCGGTGCAAGCATCCCACTTTGCCCATCTTGGATCTAGCCTCCGGGGTTATGACTGGGTAAGCGAAATTCCAAACTGCAATACTTGTAACAACGAAACAGCTCAATTGCATGATGAAAAGATCCAGCGTGGTCGAAACAGCTGCAAAGTGCTGTCTAGCTTCTCAATTCTTACTGTGTCGGTTCTAGAGGTGAAATTGTGGTAATCGTGTAATGAGTACGCACGCACCACGGTACAGCTTCCAGGTAGCCAATCAAGAAACGGAATAACCGACCAATCCTGTGGTCTCAGTTGGCACCATCCGGACTGGCTGAATGCAAGAAGGCAAAACAAATAAACCATATCGTTGTCGATTGGACACTGAAGAATTGACCAATGATTGTTTGTTGCTTGTGATATATATTTCCATGATTTTCTGAATAGAACTCACTGTATCCACAGCTCGTCTTGGTTCTACCTGACTTTGCGCTATTCAGTGGGTTTTCAGTCCGATTCCGATTTCGCGCTATTAGATTTCGATTCCTATTCCGAACACTACAGAAATGCATCGGGTAATGATATCAATAATATCCCGATTCTCCCTTGACGCTTATCGATGTTTAGATTTTGGGTCATGTCAACTGATGGACGTTTCCAAAGAGAAATGATATGAACGATGTTCACCAGACGTTTCCCACTAATACTACTTTTGGAATCATTTTTCATTATGCCCAGCGGAAACCTTAAAACTCAATGGATCAATGGTTTTATCCGAATTTTCTCAATCCCATTAATCTTTGGTAAAATAGAATACCCGTCCAAATCAGTGCTATCATAAATGGACTCCTCTGAACGAGAGAAACGAGCGCGAACACGTGCATTACTCGGAATCGTACTTGCTATCAGCTGTCGAACTATCCCGAATCTGAGACGCGGTAAGACAACCGCAGAATTAGTGGTTAATTAGTCGAAAGAAATTCAGACAATTAAATGATACGTGCAGGGTAACATTATTAGACAAACAAGTATTAGTCAAGTGCGGTCTGTTTTCTTCTTATTACAGGATCCTCATTTAAACCGCATAGCTTTTGATTGATTCAGAATGCCAGTTTCTTATTAGTTGGCCTGAAAATGTATCGCGTAGCTCATTGGCTACTGCGATAGATCACTAAAATACCATTGAAACGTATACTTAACTTAACTGTTCACTTTCGTTATTCATAAAATGTCATCTTCTACGGGGCGACTTTTTTGTTGTCATCTTTTAAACGATACGTCCTCTTTGTTTATTCACAGTAATCGTCTCGATTTATCTTCCTACCCCTAGGTATGAGGATGGTATGAATATCGACAAGCACAGATATCTAAGCTAACCTACCATCGGAAGATGACTAGCGGTATTCGGTCAATGAAGAAACATATCTGATTTGGAGAGAGTGTCCGATTCAGAGGACTTAACCTGAGGTTCTGATCTGCCTTATTTGGTTAGGTGGTTGAAAAAATACTTGGAGGCCTGGCGGGAGGCCTTTATAATGAGAAATATGGACTAACAACTTGGCGGAAAAGCATTAGATGAGTAGACATGGTTTACATTCGATGAGGTGGTATTGGATGCCCTGCGTGGTGTTATGACCTGTATTGTCAGGCAGAGAAATATCCGATAGCATGACCACTTGAAGCTGACCAAGCCTATGTTGTGCGGAATCGAACACTCAGCCAGTCGGGGCGGAGGGTCCAAACAATTACAACATGAGAAAGAGAAGGAAAGCCTGAAGATTAACTAATCCGGCAGATTTTTGTAGAAGAGTAGTGGCTCTAGATTGTACCAAATATTTATTCAACCTCTTTATAGCTTCATTGGCACTAGAACAATCAAACATTTAGTTTGATCACTGCATTTTTCGAACTGGCATGACTTTTTCCTGGAAGAGATTTCATGTCATCATCTTTCATGAATTTGACCAAAATGATGTAGTTTTCATTCCCTGAAAATTTGAAGTTGTCCTTCAAAACACAGTAGTTAAGAGTCGAATACCGAAGCAGTTTACTGTAGTGATCCTAGCCTACGGGATAACGCCAGTCACGGAGCGACGCGTTGCAGTTTCTGGACAACGTACTACAGATCATTAGTGCTGACCAATTAGATACCGTGTGACGTCAAGGATACAGGTATGCGATTGGTGGATACGCGGATAACCAATAAACTTCCTTTAGTATATCTCAGAAGGTTGACTCACCACAGTTGTCCAGAAACTGTAACGCGTCACTCCGTGGCTGATGTTACCCCGCAGGCTAGGATCACCACATTTACTCCCAGACTCCCAAAAAATATCATGTCAATCAGGGCATTCAACTGCATGTTCAGTTCACCGCAGTAGGGGTTTCTGGAATTCCCGGTTCATTTGAGGGGTTACAGCCCAAACTCAAATCGCGTTCGTAGATAATTGATCTAAAGTCGCCGAACGTTAGCACCAACTCAGGTCTATCTTGGGAAGTTTTCAATTTCGCTCGCGTTCTCGGTAACTCATTACAAATCCTGTTGCGGTTGCAATTTTTAATATCCAAGTGTATCACAAGTATCACAGATTTACAAACGGTACTAATCCGTCGACAGTTCGAAGTTGCACGAGTTTTGATACAATGTAGGATGCGCGTTGTTCTGATGTAAAAATGAGTCCGTTTCGAGAATAGAAGCACAACTTGCTTAAGCATAAAACGTCATGGAATAGATAACTATAGCCACTGTTAGAGTGGAGAGCAACTTTAATATCTCAGGACGTCAGCACATCAGCCCACCGGTGCGAACACGTCCACTTATACAAATTCGATAGTTACATGCGAGTGATGGATGATCTGATTTGATTATATTGTGAATTTCGTCGCGTGAAGAGCAAATAAAGCGTGAATTTAAAAACTAGGAAGCCTCGTACAGCTGTTTCGAGGTGACTATCTCTCATCATTAGTGCGAATCCATCGATTCAACGAGAGATCAAAATCAGAACCTTATGGGTAGAATGCAAGCAAACTACCCACTGAATCAGCGGGTAAATGATCAGACCGCTTTTTCAATTTGCCAATGCATGATGGTTTGCAAGATGTTGTTTGAAGAAGATGGACAGAATCCTGAAAATGATTTGATCCTTTCATCAAAGATAAATTCTAGTACAAAGACATAAATAAAGTGTACATCTGGTGTGTATTTATTGTCTTTTACATGCGGCAGAAATGTTTGTGATAACCGACAAAGAGCACTGGACAGCTGTTTCGTCCTGTTTGGGACTCGTCAGCAGTGCGTACTTTTTGTATCCCTGTTAGGACTCGAACCGCGAACTTTCGGGTTGGGATTTGAAACCCTTACCCCTGAGCTACACGGTTGACAGTCATCACGTTGTGCGAATGGTTCAATCAATTTTACTTGGATTAGCCCATTCGATTGATAACAGGCACCAGGCACTCTTGCTGGTCTTGGGTGTGGGTTTCACTCGTACGCACTGCTGACGAGTCCCTAACAGGAGGCAATAGCTTTCCAATGCTCTTTTTCGGTCATCGCAAACATTTCCATCGCATGTAAATGCATGAACTTGTAGGGCATTAACAATCTCCGAGGGAGTGATACTAACACCCAAGACCAGCAAAAGTGCCTGGTGCCTCTTATCAATCAAATGGGTTAATCCAATCTTGCTACCGTAAAAATGTATTTATTGTCACTAATTAATCTGCTCAAAGTTGAATGCGAGCATTAGCGTTCACGGTTTTCACAGTGTGAGGTTTCGAAAGCCATCCGCAAAGCTTAACCTACAGATAAGTCAAATAATGCAGAATTATTGAGAGAATTTCGGAGGTTAAAAATATATATAACTGATCACCACCTTAGATATGGGTCGCATTGCAAAACGGGTATTATCTCCATTAATCGTGAACAACACGTTTCATCAAATTTTCCTTTAAGCAGAGCACAGTTGACTGGGTACTGCAGCTCCGTATAACACTGTATTACTCCGAAGAGACACGAATCATGGATCACAATCGCACTCGACTCACGGAATTGCACAAGTAGTCCATAGCTGAAGTCTACTACCAACAGGACACAGAAGAAAGTTCACTGACATGGCCGTTGGTTTATTGGAAGAAACAAACAGGACTGAATAATATGTATTCGAAAATGGCATTTATCCCACTGACTAAAAGGAGCTTAATCAGTTGCCTGTTTGCGTTCTATTCGTCACACAGGTTCTAATTGAACCGTATGGCTTTCGAGTGATCGATACTTTTGGTCTATGGTTCGTTGTCTAGAAACTGTAACGTACAGCCCAGTGTCTGGCGTTATATCAGTAACAAAATGATCCTCAAGAATCCTGCAACCGGATAAAAGTTTCAACTTCCTTAGGAGTGGTCAGAAACCCGCTGTATTCGATAAGGTCTTTGATGGAACACAACGTCAATTGGTCGACAGACGATGCCAAAGAATTACCCATACAGGTGATCTGCTCTGCATGTTTTGGCTCCACACCTAAGAAAATTGTGAAACTATTCGAACGAGCGGTTCTTACGACGCAAATTGGACTCGCCCAGCTTCGGCCGTTGAATACCATTTTTTCTAGAGATACAACTCACATTCAAAAGAGTCACACGAGAAATTGTGACTCGGGAGAAAACCTGAAAAAAGTTACACAATTTTAAAGAAATGAAATCGTCAAAATGACATTATCTTTCTATTATTCAATGCGCATACAAGCTGTCAGCACGTATCACCCTGCTACGTGTCTCCCGGTGGACTGGGATTCTTGTATTGTGACCAACAGTCGCCTATTTGATCCGGTTTCATTAAGAGCACCTCAATGCTACATTGACGACACGATTTTTCTACCTCCTGATTGACCACGTGTCTTTCCCCACCGTTTCTGTGTTGAAATCAAGCTTGTTAACGGACATCGATCCGGTGGGCTGGTGAAACCGTGCGATTTGCATGAGACTGATCTTAAATAGATTAACACAAATGGTGAAGCTTTGTCTCCCTGCCCAGTCCAGCTAAACCAAAGTAAATCGTAGTGGCTTGCACATCGACGATAGCCTAGTCACCACAGTAACTACGATCGGAAACGGGTTTAGTGCTTACACTGTATAGTCCAAGCGATGCACTTTTCATTACATGGATCGTGAGCCTAACCGAATTGCAAAATTTGTTGAGTCAAGAGGTGAAGTTTGGTGACGGCGATGTTATCTCGACAATGACCTAGCAACCACAACCAGTTATGCCTTAGCTGTAGCCAGCCTATTCCAGGTTCAATAACCGGTAGATCTGAACGAGATAGGACGAAGTTAACTTGTTTGATAAAGTGACACTCATTATCAGAACTATTCATGCAAAAAGAATACCCACCAACAATAATACGAATGATAGCAATTTGCATGTGAATTCCTCCACTTATTGGGATGATCTATGGCCTACACCTTTCCAATCGTGTTTAGAGTGTGAACTTAAAACCCCAAACAGTGATGGAATATGACAAACACCTCAGCTCTCGTGTTATCCCAAATACGCGCTTGCGAGAAACTCCAAATATGGGGTAGGGATAGCTTCGTAAGCACTTCACATGCACTTCAGTTGTAATGTCTCCAAAGAGACTGACCCATTCAACCAACTGATTTACTTCTTCTTCGTAAAAAATCTTTATGTTGTATCCGCCATGTCGTCCATTTGTACGATTATGTTGTTCATTGAATACCCAATGGTAAGCTGTTCGTACATACACACCCAGAGCAGCGGTGGTGACTTGCCAATCACGATCATTTTCATAAGCACACAAAACAAAGCATGTTATCTCGATGTACGGCTAGCCATTGGAATGCAACCGAAAGTGCAGAAAATGTCAAATTTCGCCCGAATCAGCGAACCGAGCATTTTTTCGAACGCGGTCAAGGTCAGCCACAAGAACCTTCCCTGCCTATCAATTACAATACACACACACACACACGAACATCCCAATCCCGATACATATCGTCCTGCCCCTTTCTGTAGCACGTGATATCAGCCGTACACATTTTGCACAATACTCCATGCTGTCCCAGTTGTCAAGCGGCTGAGGTTAACTCACGGTCTCTTTTAAAGTTGTGCTGAACATGGCGAACGTTCATCCTCTTTTAAGTCGTCCGCTACCACCCCGTTTGTGCTGTGAATCAGACCATGAAGTTTGTGGTGAGCAGTCTATAGCTCGTTTACCCAGTCAAGTGAAATATGAGGTCATCGTCTGAGAGATCCCACCAAACCTTAAACCACTCCTTATGTCTCATATTCAACCAGGCCTTCTTCGGTTTGCACATGGTGGAGTTGCTCTGACTGAACTGTGGGTTGCATTGTCCAGTCTGTGTATGCAAACAAGTCAACAAGATCATCGTCGGGGCATATTTCTGTTGAGAGTGGAACGGTACTTTCGAGGGTCACAGATCAGTATGCAGTTAGGACGCACATGGATGTGGGTACACAGTGGTCCCATCGAACGTCTCCATCCTGTACTCTGTAAGGTACTATCCACACAGTGACATCTTAAATTGATATTCGGAAATCTTAAATTGAATTGCAGTCATTGTGATTCACCTGTTGCTTCAAGGTCATTCGCTGCGGGTTGTTCGAGTAAGTTGATGTGATCCAAAGTGGTAAAACTGAGCATAAATCACGCCTTCATCATCCAGTTCGGGAAAGAAGCTTGCGACGGTTTGCGTTGACCGCTAGACGTGTAACAACCAAATGCAATGCACTGAACGGAGTGAGCACCCGTCAAACTGTAAAACACGCTTTTGGATTTGAGTTCATCGCTTTGTTATCGGTTGACTTTTTTACCGATTTTACTGCTACCGTGTGAGCGATACTCAGTAACGATCCAAACGATATCTGAAAAGGACAATGATGCATTGTTTGCCAAAGGCTGATACTCTTCCTCTGATTGAACACAGACACCGTTCATTCTCTATATTTCAATCTACCCAAATTCATCTTTACTTCTACCGTTGCGCAAGCAAAAACGGTGAGATTTGATTAGAAGGCCGAGAGGATGTGTACTTTATGGCTGGACTTCGTATATGTCTATCTGTTCCTTTAAATTATGCCCACAACGACTAAGATCGTCCGATTTGTCATCAAATCTGGATCAGATGGACAGATAGATGGATTCCGAGTGCGGACCACAACTAAAAAGTCGGAGACCACACGAAGTTAATGCCAGGTCACTCAGACGCATGTTTGTGATTATGATGTCTATGTTTGTTGGTCCAGTTCAGCATCTGTGATCGGTAATCCACCATGCTCTCCAACCTCGATCCGCACTGTCCATAGCCTTATTCGCCAAAGCTGGATTTTAATCAAGGAAGCACATTTCTGCTCCGTCAGTGAATAAATGTTGATTTCGAATTGGTCAGTGAGGTGTGCGTGAAGAGACGATATGTGAAAATGAATCCATTGGATCGATGAACTCGTTTTTTTGTTATTCAAGCGTGATCGTCGAAGGTGTGTTGAAAACTAATGAAAGTGATATAATAACAGCGACAATGCAGCAGAACTGATGTTGAAGACACGTCCGAAGAGCCATTCAGTGAAAACTTCGAACAGAGCTGGCTATGCTGATCGGAATCGTTAGTGTTCCAGTTATCCTAGAAATCTTCATCCCACACATCTTGTCAGTAGTCCGTACTCCTTGTAATCCGATTTTCCTGGAAAACGATCGGTGGGGGGGGGTCTTCCGGATTCAGCTTTGTGCTACATTTTAGCTGCAGTGGATAATTTGTCAATGTTTATGTCACGCATTGATGTTAGTTGTGTGACTTAAATTTCTTGTATCGGCTTTTGATTATCAAGGCCCCGGAATCTCCGAAGAATTTAAAAACTCCTAAGTTATCGCGCATGAGTGGCATTCTTTATTTATTCAGTTGTTAAGTTAGAAATAGATACAAAAAATGCAGACCCTCTAGGTCAGGTTTCGTCAAAAAGCACCACGCAGGCTTGTAAATGGCTTTGCGTAACAAAAAAGCCTCAAATAATGTCCATTCCTGTTATTTGCTCATCAGACGTACGATCACTGTTTGAAAAAATGAACAACTTCACAAAATTGATAAGGATGAGAAAGTAGCATGCATTTGGAGTAACTGTGTTGCGGAAATTTGGCTGCATCCTGACATCAGCGAATCTTTGGTTGGGCTGGATTTCCTTGCTATACACCGGTTGAATAGAAACTGTTTACTACGAAATCGTTGTGGTGGTCTCATAACCTACACCTAACCTTAGTGTGAGCCTACAAAAATTATCTTCACCAACAACGTAGGTCACATCTCATGGATCTCGGTTGAATGTAAACCCCGTTTTCTTAGTACATATTGTTCTGTCGTTAGCATCAAATATTGGCATTGTGTCTTCCGGTGCAATTCTGATGTACAGACCCATTTATATCCGAACTTTCTAACTAAACCGAAAGGTCCCTTTTTATCGTTAGTGGTGATTTTAACTCCACCGATATCCACTTCCTGAACTGCCTTTTCACAATCTTGCAAATTGCCCCACAAGAGGAAACGGGCAGCTTGACTTTGTTTTCGAATGATCCTGACCTGTTTGCCGTCCAAAGTAGGGCTCCTTTGGCAAACCCCAATCGTAAATGTTTTTCCAGAAGTCTACTCAAAGAAACATCGCAGTACACTGGCACATACATCCAGCTGGAAGATTTTTTATAGGTTTGCAATCCGGTCCACTTGGCATCACTAAGTGAAATGGTCTCTCGTACAAATTTTGATCAGTTCTTTGACACCCAGTGTCTCGGTCGGGTGTGAACACCTTACTGGTTATTTGAGCTTTTGCTTGGACTTCGGCTGCCCCATGGCCCCTATGTGCTTCAGCTCCACCAGATTTTATTTCCCCACTTTCAAGATCCGCAGAAGAATCAACGAACGAGTATATAAAAAGCGTGACCGAGATTTAATCAAACAGACTTCACTGCCGATCAAGACTGAGATCGAAAATCTTGACAGACTCTACACTGAAACCTTACTTAGTGATCGGAATAGCAAACAAATGTGGACTGCTAAGAAAAACCTACGGAAAAATGTCAGAATACGCGGGTCTCAACATACAACAGTCGAACTCAACTGAATATTTTCCTTGTCAACGCAAAGGGAAGTATCGGAATCAGTTGACTGTCGTGAAGTTTTGCAGGTCAATTCTAATCAGGTGCGGGCACAGCTGAAGTGCCTCCAAACATCAAAAGTCTCCAATCCCAGTGGATTGCGCCTAGTCGTCCTCGGGGAAGGTGCGTATTATCAGGTAGAGTCACTTGCCGGTAATTTCAATCGTTGATTCGAGGTACAAAATTTGCCGACTGTTGGAGGCCCGTGCGCATCACAGCAGTCCCAAAAGGGAAATTTTGCCCGATCGCCGGCACTTCTGTTTTACTAAAGATTTTTGAAAAATTTGTGCTTAGTAACATTATTCCTCACACTGGACAGTTCAATCATAAACAGATCGCTTATTATAAACAGCGTTCTACCTTAGACGCCATTACACATTTCGTAAACTCAGTTTTCAAAAGGGAAAATTCGTCGTGTGTATGGCAAACAAAGTGTGAACTGAAAAGGTAGGAAGCACTGCACAGCTGTTTCGACCGAGTGGGGTCTCATCAGGAATGCGAATTCATCAACCCAACTGGAGATCGAAACTGGGACCTCACGGGCAGAACGCAAGCATGCTACCCATTCAGCCACCGGGCAGCTGATCAAACCGATTTTCATCTTCCATTTACGATATAGCACAACCCATCTTTGCGAGCTTCTTGCAGGCCACAGACTTCGCTCATCTCAGCACTAGTCTTCAGAGTTGGGACTCAGCTTCCCCGAGGCCGAGTGGGTATTGGTGGAAGACCATAAGTTTGAGGAAAATAAATTGACTTGAAGCTGTGAGAAGCGGAAATCAGCTAGGTATTCGAAACCTATGGTGACATCATCAGCATACTTGATAAGAAGATCATCTGGGTCAGTAGGTAGGTTGACCGGTAGGGAGGGAGAGGTTTTACCAAGAAACTTCGTGAAGTGTGTTCTAACAGTAAAATAATGTTGAAGTAGAGACAGGGTAGTGAAAGACGATTCGGCACCATTGAGTGGAGAAAAACATCTGTCCTTACGACACATCTAAGTGCATTACTGTAGTCGTGGCTAGTCGAGGCTAAAGGATTGCGGGTTTTGGCTAAAGCTTGATGGGAAAATGTCTGTTCCCCAGTACGTTCTCTGAAATACCTCGGTGCTGCTATCTGCCAAGATCTCACGTGAACTTAACAGTTCGACTTTACTCGTAAAGAGATTCGATGATTGTGTTTCTTTATCTCCCGCTTTCGATCTTTAAAAGTCCGGCCATATTTACTCACATGTTTTGTATATTCTTGTACTGTCGCTCATCTTCTTTACTCCTCCCTAGTTTTATTTTCCGGTCTTGGGAGTTGAAGATTACGCAATTCTACATCGGTCTGTTACAATTACTTCGTAAACAAGCGATATTCCCTATTTACACTTGCTCAACTTTATCGCCGACAAACATTTTGCTTCTTGAGAAAACATTGGCAATAGTATTCTGTTAGACATCACTCACCCATTACGCACAGAACTTAAACAATGTGTATCCACTTATGTAATTGGGTGCTGTTATAAGCTTTTGCATACTTGTCCATTATCCAATATCTTTAGAGATTTCTGAGATAGAAAGCATCCGTTAGAGAAAACCTTTGGAAATTCCTACATAAAACAGACGAATTTTTAAATTTTTACGCCACATTTCTCTGGAAATGTTGATACTGTCTTACTTTTTCTCTTTGTGACTGTATGCGATGATGAATGACCCTGGTGAGTGTAAGGAACTGAAAATCCATCCATTAGGATGAGTAAAGAAAGTGGTTTGTGTCTTTTGACTTGTGACTTGACTATAGTTGTTTGTTACACTCGGTCGTACTGCACATGACGTAAGTGAGTTTCACGCGCATCACAGTATACTCGCTCGCTTACCGTCACCGCGATTACCCGATCTCAGCCCAATAGAACATCAGTGACTTGATGACTGTGAGAGGAATACAAAGCTGCAGGCAGAATGAAACTCTGAACAGCGATGAGGTTCATGGGAAACGTGGGGCGACCTGTAAATGACTCAGTCGGGTCGATTCAAAACCAGTATATTTGATTTGACAGTAAGATACTGTTCTGATGGATAAGTCCTAATGAACAACTTTTTGACCCTCCTTGGAACGGGTTGGAAGATTCAATTTGCCGCTGGAAGCGCATTCATCGCGGACAGCTGATGTGTCACGTTTTATAAATGAAAAGTTTCGCAAGTCTTCGTACTTCGTGAGAAATCTGTTTGTATTTTATATCTGTTCGAAGTGGCTTCAAGTACTATGAGCTCTGCATCCTCATAATGAGTTATGCACGATTTTTGAATATTCTCAGAGTTCGAAAACAGTCGGAGCATCAGCCTTGCAAAAATTTATCTACAAACACCGCGTTCTGATCCAACATTCCTTGATAGTGTCAGTCATGGAGCAACTTCACCATGACTAATGGGAAGCTTGTCTTCTGGACCAATCACTATTCACCTGGTTCAAACAGGAATCATGTGTTAAGAAGAATAAGAACTGTGATTGGTCAATACTCTTTTCAGTCAATGATATTCGTTCATACACATTTTTTGATCACCTTGATTTCTCTCTCCACACTAACCGCTACTTCTATGTTGTTTTTCCTATATCTCGGTGTCAGCATTACGTATGCGTTCCTCGCTCCGCGGTGATTTAGAGTTTTACAAACACCCACACATTTGCATAAAATCAATCGTACAAACTGAGCTACGACGTTCTGTTCTTACTCGGTAGTTCAGGATGTGTTGTATCCACGCACGGGTTGAAAGCCCACTGAAGCTTCCAACTTGACCGAATTGATTGTCATTCTCGAAAATTTGCAAAACGAACAATGGTAAACAAATTGCGTGAATGCAGTTTATGATGCTCATAGTTTGCAGCATTTGTGTGGAGCAAAAAATGTGGATGCTGTTTACTATTTCCAATGCTCATCGTCATCGTCGCCTTCCGCGATTTATCACTTGTGTGCAACCTAATGTGCCTAGTGGAACTGGAATCGCAAATGAAAATCGTATTGCGCGGTGTTGATAAATTTATGTGAATTAAGTAAAACTACCACATATCCATTAGTGACTATTGGCCTCACCGATCAAATGAATCGATAGAAATCAGAAAAATAGTCCCGATTTTGTTTCAAAGTGTGTGATCGTAAACTTTAAAAACAAACCACCACCACCATTTATTCGCGTAACTATCATACAA
>UZAN01045542.1:6993-21260 GCA_900618425.1 Echinostoma caproni
GCCCCCTACTCCCCCGTACTCCGTTTACCCCGCCTGGCACAATTATTGACGCTACTCATATGAAAACCAGCGTTCAACTCCCCCTATCCACTTCTCCCTGAATAGTCCCTCTAACCTCTCACTTCTTCTAATTAATTCCAGCTCAATCATTAATAAAATGGAATCACTTAAACATATTGCAAGCACTAGTTCCTTAGATGTCATCATGGTCACTGAAACGTGGCTGCAGGAGGACGTCTCCTCAGCACTCTCCTCCTTGGTTGGGTACAAGCTCTTTAGGAAAGACAGACAATACGGCCGTGGTGGCGGTTGCCTTGTATATGTTTAAACCCCTCTAAAAGCTACTGTATTAAGCAGCCCTATTTAAGATAACATACAGGAATCGATTTGGTTAAGCGTCGCACGCCACTCGCAAACCATGATTATTGGTTGTATTTATCTCCCCCCTTCAACATCCCATGACTTTTCTTCTATTTTTGACCACTAACTGGCTAACCTCGCACCAGAACTCATAATTGTAGCAGGTGACTTAAACGCAACTAGTATATCTTGGTCCTCCTCAACAGCACCAAACAACCTTACTCCTTTCCTATCTAGCATTACCTCTGATGGCTGGACACAGCACGTGAAAACCCCCACTAGGGGAAACCATGTTCTGGACTTAATTTCACAAAAAACCTAATAGTTTCTCAGATATCTATCCTGGACCACTNCCAGCCAAGGCTTCTCTTCTTATTACTGATTGGTATTCTCTACCTAGTTTGATTCGCTCCCAGGATTGGACTGGTTTCTTTCTCTCCTCTAACCCACAAGCTGCAGTGGATATACTTTACCAGAACCTTTCTAACTGCCTCCCCTCGCTAACCCTGGATACCTTGCCTACCCATCGACCCCCCTCCCACCTAACTAACTAGGCTATACCAGACTACCCATGACGTTTCCCTCCTCATGCAGCTGCATTTACTAGCACAGATGATCCAACATAAAACTAATAATTTGCATAGAAACCAAGAACTTAAAGCTTTATCACATCCTAACCGAGTCTTGAAAATCTCCAAGCTGAGTAGAGCGAGAAACAAGACCAATATTTACTCTATTTCTCACCTCAACCTTCGTGGTAACGTTGCCGTCACCTCCCCACAGGAAATCTGTGAAGCGCTAAACTCCGTATTCACCTCCTCTTTCACCAGGGACTCTATTTTCACCCCTGCCAACTTTTCTATGTCCATACCCAATTCTTTTAATGTCATCTGCTTTACAGCCGGTGACATTCTCAGTCTTCTCACTGTAAACAAGCCCTCCTCTTACCCTGGACCAGATGGACTACCCCTCAGTGCCATATGCTTCGGAGGACCTGACATACCCGTCATCTTGTTAAAACTATTTTCCCTCGCTTTGATCAGTGGCTTTGTACCATCCCAATGGAAGCAATCTACATTCATCTCACTTCACAAATCGGGTACCACCCATGATCCATCCAATTAACCATCTTCCTATTCTTTCCAAAAAAATGGAAAAAATTGTTAAAAGATAACTTTCTGACTACCTGCTCAATGAGAACCTACCTAGCAAGAGCCAACATGGCTTTCTTAAATTTCGCTCTTGCCAAACATGCCAATTCGACTTTTTAAACCTTTCTACTACATCAGTGGATTCCAATAAAGCTTATATAATCGTATACTCGGATATGACCAAGGCTTTTGATAGAGTTTCGCACCCACGGCTTACTACCAAAGCCCAAACTTATGAGATAGGCAACCCACTCCTCTCATGGCTTTCTTCTTACCTTTCAGACCTCTCTGAGGTGGTTTCGATAGAAAATGCTTCTTCCAATCCACAACCTGTTACCAGTGGTGTGATCCAAGGTAGCGTACCAGGTCCCTTATTGTTCCTTATGTATATTAATGACATTTCAAAATCTATTCATCATGGAACCTCCTTTCTTTTCGCTGACGACATTGAAGTGGTTTACTCTTTCTCACCAAATAAGCTAATAAACGTCCTAGACGAAATTCTGTCTTCTTGCTCTTGATCGTTTGTGTTCTTTGTGATCGATGAATTTCTCGGCAGACAAAATTAGCATATTGTCTTTTCGATGTCAAGTACTTTCGGGTTCTTTGACCATGAACGGCATTTCTGTTGCCCATTCCACATCCTTCCGTGACCTCGGACTCAGCTACTCCTGTTCTCTTAACTTCTCGGAGAATTGTGCTTTGCAAGTAGCCAAGACCAGACTCTCAATGAACACTTTCTTTAGGACTTTCAGTCTCCGTGATAGCATAATCACTTTGTATAAATCCCACACTAGGCCTTTGTTAGAGTTTTCGTCAATGGCGTACTCCGGCATGAGGTAAAGTGGCCATAGAGAACGTCCAGCGAAGATTTACAGAACAAATTCTTGGCTGGAACTCAGACTTAAACTACATGGAGTGATGTCTCCTCTTAAGACTTGACCCCCTATGGTTACGCCGTACAAAGCTTAGCCTTACCCGTCTGCACGGATTCCTGTATAAGCGGGCTCATTCGGTAGATGTAATCCGATTTGAGGTTGATTCACCATACCCCANCACGTAAATCTCCTCCCTTTACCTAATGATAGAACAAACACCAGGCGAAATGTTTTCCTAGTTTCTTATTCACGCCTCTGGAATAAACTCCCAGTCGAAATAAGGCAAATAACGTCCACCCCAACGTTTAGGATTCACACTCGTCGATTTCTCACTCTATCTCAAATGGCCAAACTGCGCAATCATTAGCTTGTAAAAACGGGTTAGATTACTGAACGTCGGAGGAAGATCGCAGTTTACAAAACATTCTGTACCGCACTTAGAACGTAATGTGAATAATTATTCCTAAATTGATGCACTACTGACCTAGGTTTTCACTTGACTCAAAAGACTCGACTGGGTGGACCATATAAACCTGGTATCAGTGTTAAATTTCCAAACTCAAATCCCATCAGCACACTGATTCACCTTAATGAAACATGCTGAACAGGCAGCAGTGATCACTTTTCAATCCATTTCTAATCAGTACACTGGTCGAGCTTCGAAGATTGATTGGTGGAATACAAACTTGTCACGTGAAAACCTTTAGTAGGTTTATCACCAATACCCCTTGAAGATCTAGGTTCGTCCCTCCATTTTAACCATTTGATCGATCCTTATCTTCGGGACATGCTGATAGGTTGGCAGTCTTCACTCTTTAACTTCGATCGTTGCAATCTGTCCTCGGTGTGTCTTTTTCTGTTACATATATATATTTATATATTTTCGGGCCGCTGCGCCTTCCGTACATTGTTTCATAACATGCTTTGTTCCCCCTCATTTCTTCTCGGCTAGGTTCTACCCCTGCGCTCCTCCCTTTTAAATATATATATATACTTTCGGGCACTTACGCTCTCCGCATAATCTCTCAAAACATGCTGTTCCCCTCTTACTTTCTCAGTTAGGTAATAACCCAGACTGCCGAGTTTCGCCCTTCTTATTCCAGATTCGGTTGGCTTGGGCCTGCCGAAAGCTTGGTCTACACCCAGAATGGACAATTTGGCTCCGGCAAGGGTTGTTGGGCGCGGTTGTATCCACCGTTTAGACTACATGCGTCCGCATTCCGGACCAGGTTGCGCATCACACCTCCTGCCTCACCTACAAGGTGTTTCAAGGTTGGGTGTCTAGCGTGTAGTCAGTCCCACATCAAAGCGACCAACACCCAAATAATATAAATAATACGAACCAAAATATCTGTTAACGGTGAAGCCCCGAAGCCCATTGTTCCATGTTCACTGGAGCATTTCGTGCTGTATCGACATTGGAAACTGTTTATTTATAAGCCATTTGGCATCCCTTCCTGAATCACTCCGGGAAGAGAAAGGAAAACATCTCTCCCCTTTTTCAGGAGGGGGCCTCACATTTGGAAGCGCTCCCCTGTTGAGGTGGTTAGTAAATGAAAAAAACTACCCCTGTTTACAGATCCAATCTATGCGTTTACTTCGGGAAATAAGTTCAAACAGCGTTTATCGAGCTCCTTCTTGGAAGCATGCACGCTCCCCAGCTCCACCAGCTCCTGTGGTAACGTATTCCATGAGTTGACTACCCTGTTGGTGAAGACGTTTGAACGCACCGCTAGTCTCGTGCGCACTTTCTTCAGCTTATATATGTGCCCCTATTATTGCTTTGCGTCCTCTTAAAGAACATTACCTGATCCGTCCCTGGTAGACCATTCATAGTCTTGAATGTCTCCATCAAGTCACCCCGGAGTTTTCTTCTTTTCAAGGATGGGATACCAAAATCCTGCGGTCTCTGCTTATATCATATCCCTCGCTGTCCTTGTGGCTAATCGTTGGACCCTCTCGAGACAAGCGGCGTCCGTTTTGAAGAAGAGAGCCCAGGCTTGTATACAATACTCTAAATGCGGTCGAATAATGTCTTGGTATAGATGTACGAATACCTCCGGTTTCCTACATATTATTGCCGACCTCAATCTAAAAAGTTTTCTACTGGTACAGAGCGCCGCTGCGGTATACTGTCCTGCCCATTTTTAGTCTGCTGTTACTATGATTCCTAAATCTCTAGCTTTCTGTGTCGTTCCTAGTGGAAGACCGCCATGACTACTCCCCACTATCAGCCCCTCGTCTCCAGTGTTCAAGACATGACTCTCTCCTATTTTGACAGGTAGATCCCATGTACTTGACCACTTGAGCACTTCTCCTATGTCCCTGCTTAGTTCCGCTCTCCCATTTGATTCTACAACCTTGACCTCGTCCGCAAATATATCGCCAGGCGAACCGAAGCGTTCAGGAAGATCATTGATGTAGAGCAAGAAAAGGAGTGAACCTAGATTTGGTCCTCGAGGAATAACCTTAGCAATAGTTTCCACTGGCGAGTTCTCTCTTCCGACCCGAACCTGGAAGGTCCGATTGTTAAGGAAAGCTGTTAGTCACTTGTGGATGCTACCCCTTATCCCTAGAGCATCTATCTTGGCCAAAAGTGAACGATGACATACTTAGTCAAATGCTTTGCTAAAGTCCGGATAGCATACTTCTACTCCTAACCCTCATCCAATCTCGCTGTGATTTCGTCTAAAAGGTGCAAGATTGCTCAGACAGGATTTTTCCTTCAGAAACCCATACTGTGCCGCAATCAGCAATCGGTGCTGAGTGAGGCATTCACATAAGTGGGTTCAGATAATTTGCTCTAGCGCTTTGCACAAGATGCTTGTGAGACTAACTGGATGATAGTTTTCCACCTTTCGTCTCGGGCCTCCCTTGTTTATGGCGACCAAAATTGCCGTTTTCCAGTCCAGTGATAACCTGCCATGCTCTAGAGTTCTGTTGTACAGGTGGCAGAGTGGGCCGCCTATAAACTCAGCTGTGTTTAACTAAGGCTAATTGGATACCATCCGGTCCGGCGGATTTCGTGGCGTTAAGCTCACCAAGAGTCCTACTCACCTGCTTCAACCCCACCTATAATTCGCGGATACCCTGTCCAGCGATGTGGAGGTCAGGTTGTGTAGTGAACAGTTGATCTATCCTATGTACGCTTTTGAAGTATTCCTTAAATTGCACTGCTATATCCCACTCATGGGTTACTACTTCTCGATCCTCCAATATCAGAAGCCCTAACTTTTCGCTGAGCCCTCCCTTAGATTAGACATAACGATAGTACCTCTTTGACTGGTATTTGGCACAATTNGGCACAATTTGGCAGCTTCAGCTCGTACTGTCGTTTGAGCTCCCACCGAACCGTCATTGCTTTGTTTTTTCCCTGGTGTGCTGCGCCCAGGATCTGTGGCTGCCCGTTGACCTATGTTGTACCAGCTCCTATTTCTACTCTGTATTGCTCTTCTAATCTCGGGGCTCCACCAAATTGGTTTGTTCTTCTTTCCCCTAGGTTTTAGGGAAGAAGCAAGATATTTGCCTTGACCCGACCGCAATGCTGGTCTACATAGTTGTTTTCGTGGATAGGTCCTCACACCAGCTCCTCAGCTCGGGTCTTCAGATTTTTCGCATCTATCGTCCAGTGATTCCTGGACATCCTAACATTACTTCTGCGGTGCATTACACTTATTTCTGTAATGAGAACCACGTGGTCGCTTTTACCCATCAGTGGATGGAGGGTATTGTTTATCAAATCCCCCTCCCTCATCGTAAATATTAGGTCCAGTAGAGATAACCTATCTCCATCTCTGTACCGAGTGCAATCTCGGAAATGTTGATGTAGGGCCCTCGAGTGCATCCATTCTAAGAATGCGCTTTCCGGTGTTCCTGTTGGCGCCCGCCGGCGCAACCAATTTATTTTTGGGAAATTGAAATCTCCCTATATACAAACTCCACGTGAGTATCTGTATAAGCTTTCTAGTGTCTGGACCTCCTCGGGTGTGCATTCCGGGCTACTGTAGACTCCTGTTATGCTAACCCTTCTCCAGCGAAATTGAGCACACCTCAACATTTCGGGTGCATTGGGCTATTTTACTTTCATGATGGGATATCTCTTGCCCGACTAGGACAGCTACTCCACCGGAAGTGACGTGGCATTCCAACTTTTAGGTTTTCTAAAGGCGACCGAATTTTAGATGTATTTCACAAACATTGATGTCAAATTCCGCTGAAGCTAAACAGATTTTGCTTTTGGCCGCTTCTGAGTGATTTGTTTAAGTATAATTTTTTTAATTGCCTTAATCGATTTTGTCCGGAAGGTATAAATACCGCAACCTAAGGCAACGATCACTTCCACGCCCATAACAATCATGGCTCATGTTGACAATATGGTCGTTTTTGAACGAATGGTAAAAGATTGCTATGAATCCCTGGACAGGCTGTTAAACAACTGATAAGAGAGAGAACGTTTGGTCGAAAACTGACCCTGCCTGAGGGTTTTCCGTACTGTTTCATCAAATATTGCTGCGTATATCACAGAAGGCGTGGCGCACATAGAACCAGGTAATTATGGCTCTCATTTCTAATGTACTTAACCCGTTTTACGCTGCAAAATATTGATTGTCCGGCATTCGTTGGAATTCGCGCGGTCGGGAGGGAGTACCGAGTGATGAAACGTTGTCTGGTGCACAACCATGACTTCCATGTGGGTCAGCGGGGTTTGTATGTAAGTAATCGTCGTCTATCTGGAGATCAGGAAGAGGAAGCGCATACTTTGATGGACAATTTTAGAAGTACTCGCGAGCTAAGGGAATTCGCCCACAGAGGTTCAAGAGACCCTTAACTACGGCGGATGTTAGATCCATACGTCGAAGAAGATCTCATTCGGATTCACGTGGCAATGCGTTGAAAATTAGGGATATCCTGGAGAATCAGGGAGAGGTTAGGATAGGACTAAACGAAGACGTCGTTCGTCACATTTATTTTGTTCCTAAGATTATGCTGCACTGCGTCGCCAGGTTTAATGATGTTTTGTTAGCGGACGCCACACATCAGCTAAAGTGTGGCGGGTACGTGCTTTGGCATGCTATGCTTGCAGATGACACCGGTTTAGGTAGAAGCTTCTTCTACGCTATCTTGCCGAATGATAGCAGTGAGAGCTATAGATCTGCAGTGAGAGCCATGAAATCTATGTGCCCAGTCTTTGCACAATGCAGGACTATAGCAGTTGATCGTAGCTTGGCTCAATACAACACGTCTTCAGAATACTTTCCGTCATCTAATGTGGTATATTGTTGTTCACATCTGGTTAAGTGTATGAAGAAGTAATGTAACCAGCTTTCTACAATGCCAACGTTCGAAAAGCAGCGCATCTTTCAATGGATGCGCAACATGGTGTACTGTGATAGTGAGATATCGTTTCGTAGATTCCTAGCCGCCGTAGAGAATCGCAGCACAGAATCAGGTGATTATTTACGCCGAACGTGGTTACCATACAGAGAGCAGTGAGCAGGGTAGGGCGTGAGGACTAGGTTGACTTTAGGAAACCTAACTACCAACCGTGTGGAAACAGGAAATAGGCACCTCAAGACAGGCTCGTCTCCTCGAGCTTCATTAGTGGACGTATTTAAGAAAGTTTTACAACGAGTAAGGTCACTGGAAGTGACGCATGGAATTCGCCTTGCTAAAGATTCCATGTGAGTGTATCCGACTCTTAGCGACATGCAGTCGTTTAAACCGTTACTCATACGAGTAACACCATTTGCGCGGAATATATCATTAAGTAACTGGAAGTCATGTAAAATTGAACGAATTGTTCACGAGAGAGGGTTCTTCATGGTAACGAAAAGTAAGAGCAAGGGTCATAAAGTAGTTACTGCGGGGAAAAAGAAGCGTGACTGTTATTTCCCTGAGCAATGAGTGTTGCACTGTTTGTATATAGCCAGGGTATTCGATGTAATCATTTGGGATATTTAAAGTCTTATTCCAGATAGGTGGATTACAAATCGCAGCAAAAGGCGTTCAGATCAGAACCCCACTGTGGTAATAGCGGCTTTAAGCACCGTCATGGGGAGGACATCTAAGTCAAAGACCTAGGAATAATTGTCACAAAGGACTTCCGGTCCACGAGGCAATGTCAGGTGGCTGCAAATAAGACAAAGGATTTAATTTTCAGACTGCGGACCACAGTCACTTGCAGAAAGCCAGAAGTGTTCGTTCCACTATAAAAGGCGATGGTGCGTCCACTACTGGAATACTGCGTGTAGGCTTGGACCCCATACTATCAAAAAGACATGGAATGTCTAGAGGGCAAGACAAATGGCAACTAAAATGGTCACTGGACAGGTAAGAAAGAGCTATTCGCAGCCTCTGCAGGACTTGAATCTTTTCTCGCTGTCACACCGAAGAACCAGGGTCGACTTAATAGAAGCCTTCAAGATAGCCAAGTGGTTAATCGGTATAGAACTTAGCAGCCTCCTTATTCCTGCTCCGGATTGTGGCACTAGGGGTTATAGTCTTAAGCTGCAAGGAGAGCACTCCAGGTTGGAATTGAGAGTTAAGTTCTTCACAAACCGTGTGGAGCCTTTGTGGAATAGATTACTGGAAAATGTCAAGCTGCTCAACAATAGTGGTCTTTGAAAGTGCTTGAATCTGTGATGAGAAGTGGTATTTCCGGAGCTGGCCGCTTGAAAGGCGATAAAGGAATAAGGTGAGTACGCTCCTACATCGATATATTTCATTTATACATATGTGGTTAATGTAATACTACAACTAAAACATCTGCCTTTTAAAAAACAGCAGGACGAACTTTTGACGAGCGGTATTGGGAGCCAAGGCACTCAGCTGACAGCACAACTATCTGGACTCACGATTAGTCTCGACCAGTTCCGTTCCCGTGAATCCCTGAGTCCCTTGCAAACTGAACTGAACTAAACTGAGTTACACTGTATCATTCAGGAAAGTCAGTCCCAACTGAGCGACGAACTTACAGCAGTTGCACCGCTCACAGTGCAGAGGAAGCANGGAAACGGCCCTTTCATAGTCAGACCAATTCGATTTATTTGTCTCCGAGTTGTGAATTCTGTTCAGGGACCAAGGTATAGGTCTAGATTCCTTTGGAGAGCGGATATTTTGGGGGCATTAATTACTTCTTCGGGGAGGACGTTTCAAGGTGGCCTGACCTAGTGGGTGAAAGAGAATTCGCGGACTAGTGTACGGGCACGAGATTTGAAGAGTTTCGTTTTATGCANCACGAAGATTATCCATATTAGTGCTAACGAAGTAGACATAGACCCTGTCGTAATTGAAGGTGCAGATCTTATTGATGGAGTTTAGTTCGTTTTAAAATTTCACTATAAGATACTTTTCGAAAGCTGACAAAACGTTGGTCTTATTTCGTATTCATCGATGATCTTAGGCTGAAAGTTTCAGAATAGTATTTAAAATAGCTTTTAATAGTTATATGGAAGATGAAGTTCTTATCGATGGAGTTTGGATACATTGCCTTATCGAAAATTAGTTCATACATATTAATCAATAATTATTTTTAATGTTAAATAAATTTCCTTCCATTTTTTTGGTTGTCGGCTGCAGCATGGAATTTGGCGTTATTTTTTGTCTTTATTGAGCGAAAAGCGTTTTGAGCCACAGATGTCTCCAGTTGGGGTTCTGTTCATAGCTTGGATAATGGGGATTAATCAAATCACCTTCAATTATTTAGAACAAAACCGCGTTTGGATGCTGCGCACTTACCTTCCGCGACGGATTCGGTCCAGAGGGACTTCAACATATTATATGCGCTTTTGGTTAAATGTGACCTATCTCCTAATACTCTGAAATGTCAACAGCTGATCAGAGATGGGGCAGGAAACGTGGTAAGACACTGGGACCCCCGGATCAGTCCCAACAAATACCCAACGTATCCACAGCCAGAAACCTGGGTGTCGTTGTTGGTGCGGATTTCATGTCTGAACTGCGGTGCCAAGAGGCAGCAAAACGGGCACCAATGGCCTCACACCAGGTGGTAAGTTTGATGTTTACAGGTGTGGGTGTATGCTGGAGATAAGTGTTTTGTTTTCGGTATTTGCTATGAAACTGCCAGGTGCCAACATTTTATGCCAATTCAGTTAGGTGTCAATGGTTAGGATCAGGGTCCTTCATACTATCCTATAGTAGCTTGGCTCAGACCTAGACCACTGAGTCTCATCTGTCTTATTTCGGAAAATCCCCAGCTGGAAACTTATACTGAGGATTGAGATAATTGGACCCACCAACGGTCGATCACTGGAATCGACAATACGCAGTGTTGGACGCTACAAACACCCGCCAACAACACAACAATCTCGACGCTCGATTGGACTGAAGCAATATTTCGTCCTGTGCATACTTGTGCATACTACCCCGTGAGCCTCACATCAGTTGTCGACAAGACGATGGAATGATTAGTGGTTTGATGATTTACGGATTACCTTGAGCGACACCAGTGGATGTGTAAGGAACATCACGAATTCCGACAGAGGCGTTCCTGCATGACCAATTTGCTGCTTGCTCGGGAACGTTGGTCTAGAGGTAATGACGAGGGACATGGTACGGACGTTATCTTCAATGACTTCAGCAAGGGGTTCGACAAAGTATCCCACGACAGGTTGCTAAATACACTCATGGATCTGGGTGTTATAGGGTTCCACTTCATTGACTGTCGGATTTCCTGAAAGGAATAACCTTCTCAGTGGGAGTTTCATAGGAACAATCTGCGTGGTACACAGTCACCATTGGTGTCCCACAAGGCTCCGTTCTTGGTCCACCGCTGTTCCTGATCTTTGCGAACGTCATACCATCAACGTTGAGCAGCGCGTGCGTAATCTATGCGGACGACCTCAAGCTCTGGCGAACAACTGGGTCAGAGGCGGACCAGTTGTCTATTCAGGATGACCTGGATGCTCTGATGAACTGGTCAAGGGTATGGGAGTTACCGATGAACATCTCCAAGTGTGCCCACATGAGAATAGGAGGATATGGTCTCACCACTAACTACCTTCTTGGAAGTACCGTGCTTTGGCAGTCAACTGAGGAACTAGATTTGGGTGTTGTCGTCGATCTGAAAACTCGTTTACAGATAGACAAAGCTTGTGCCTTTGCGTGGAGTATGTTAGGTGCTATCCGCCGTTTGTTTAGACCATTGCCCTTGGTGGTCTTTAAATTGCTGTATGCCTCCCACGTACGCCCTCCACTGAGGTTCCCAAACTGGATATAGTTCAAACGGCTGCTACATGCCTCGGCGAAGGACTACGTGGGACCAGCTACGAGGGTCGAGTGAGTGAAAAGGGATCGTTCCCCGTGTCATACAGACGACTGAAAGGTGACTTGATCTACACCAAACGCATCGTCCGTGGCGACTTTGGCCCAGAATTGCATTTGGAATTCCCCCTTAGGAACAACAACTGCATCAGGGGACACGCACTGACGCTCCGCAAGATGCAGTCAAACGGTCTGCCGATGATCTATCGTCTGTCGAGGAGGGTGACATATCTCTGGAATGCGCTTCCGGAGGACGTGGTGGAAGAGCCAAACGGTAGTACCTTCCAGCTAAAACTCGACAGAACTATGCAGGAGCACTGTTCTGGTATCAATACCTAATCAGCCCAATGGAGTACAGGGAGACGGGGTAATACGGGACCTCCCGCCGCTCTTAACAATTAAGATTAAAGATTGAACTGAACAGAACTTGCGGTACGTTTGCGCGCTGTTTGAATTTTCATTGTGCTTTATCTCATTTAAACGTTTTGTTCTTTACTAGTTAAATTTCAGTAGATATTTCACTCCAATAACTCTTGTAGCAGGTTTTTGTTTACCAGTATCGTTTGTGATCTGTCAAGGATCAAAAACCTTCTACCAGGCAATTTTTCTGCGTGCACTTTGGTGTTTTGCTGGCCTAAAGCATTTTATTTTTCAGTTTCGTAAAGCGTTTTTTACGTTTTGTATCACCCCGTTACTACTTTTACATAGTAAGAGAACTGTTTATTTATACATTATTGTTTAACTTGGAATGACACAAACAAAAGGTTCCAACGCGTGTGAGACCAATTGTTGGGGAAAGTATGTCACCAGGGGATTCAGTGCGACTGCTGTGGAGTATGGTATCACCAGCGATACCCTCAAATCAGCAAAAAGGCGTATCGATTCCACCTGACGTAAACGTCCTCTAAGTGGGTTTGCAACCACTGCGCAAAACTAACCGAGGATTTCATAAGAATTCTGAAGGCATCGGTGGCTCCCCAGAAAAAGGGAAACAACGAGAAACCGTAAGGGGTCACTTCTGCGTCAGCCCCAAATAAAAGTACACAAACAAGAGAAGTAGGAAACCAAAAACAGGGGCACTGAATCACAGACCATGAGGTCTTTTGTAGGCTCAGAAGGTTGTGGTTAAACCAGAGGTTCAGCCTAACTACCACGAAATGGGACAACGGATTGAGCAGTTGGAGAGAAAACTTAAGTTGCTGAAAAATAGCAGCGAAGTTTCTTTGGGGAGGAACAAGAACTTGCTCCCGCACAGTTGCGCGGGGCCAGTTGTAAACATGGCGAAGCCGAGGCGAGAAGCTAAACATTGCCATCTACGAAACGTTTTTAGGTTAACAGGGTTACCCTCGAGCACCAAATGTCATAGAATTGGCCTGTAGATAGGGAAAGAATCACGTGGTCCAAGACCTCTCTTAGTGGTGTTTCCAAACATAAATATAAGAGGTCTACCACTATCAAGAGCTTCAAGGATCAAGGATCTTACTCAGGGGCGTATAATAGTCATCCTTGATAGACCTATCCGGGTGATGAACCTAATTAGAAGAGGGGATAATGTAAGCGCCCATCGCACCAAAGATGTAGTATGTCGCGTGCCAAGGACTGGAGAGCCTTTGAGCAAATCCACACCGAAAGTACCAAAGAATGTACCCGCTAAACAATGTGTAGGAGAGGGCCTACAAAAGATGTCTAAAATGGGCAACGCCGCGGTCCGCAAGGTAAGGTCTAACCCACCACGAACACGGGACAGAGCACCGCAACTAAGGAGCTTAATTGCAGCTGGCAGTGCGAAGAAGGAAGCCACACTAGGCTGTGAGGAACCAGTTACATGGGAAACAACCATAGCGAAATCCCCAGTAGCTGCAAAGTCCCCAGCTCTCCGACTGCAACGGAGATTAAGTACTCCAAAAGCGAACGAGGATGTAACTATGGGGGTTGAGGAAGCGTTTGGAATGATGATAAAAGTCATATCCAGGGAGAAATGGAATGGCTGGGGAAGTAAAAGAGGCCACGAATACATCCGTCAGTTCCCCTCAAAAACGAGGTAACGCCTCAGGCAATTCGCTCGAGGATCCTCAGAAAATAATTTCCCAATGCAGCAAGCATGCTCAAGCAGACGCAGTCACACTTTGGTACACCAATGCTTGCAGCATACGGGATAAGTGAGGAGAGGTGCGACGGCGGACCCCAGGTATTGACATCGTGGCCATAAGTGAATCATGGATTTGGAAGCACTACGGCACCCTGGAGATGGATCACCATACAATTTATAGACAGGATAGGATGGATGGCAGGAAGGGAGGGTTCTGATAATGATAAAGTCTGATCACACGCAGTGTGAGACAGTAGCAGCCCTAGCGACTCCTAAAATACAATCCATCAGTTGTGTAGTTCAAATAGACAGAAACCCATTAGCCGTTATGTGCGTCTAGCTGAATCAGGAATCGATTACTCAGCTGCAATTATTCCTAGCCACGTCCAGAAGGATGTTGTTACTAGGGATTTTCAATATGCCAGAGTTCAACTGGAATAGAGACAGAGCACCGGCAGGTACCGGAGGTGGACAGCTTCTAGAGTGGCTCCATCAGCTTGCATTATC
>UZAN01045543.1:21493-32139 GCA_900618425.1 Echinostoma caproni
CTCAAAATGGTGTGTAATGAATACATAAAAAAACAGTTATTATTCCCCCAGTTAGCTGTTTTTTTGTTTTCCCCTTCCTGTTCCTATATTTTGCTTTAAACCCATGACTTTTTGGACTTGTATCTGTATAGACTTGTTATATATATATATATATATATATATATATAATGAAGTGGAGGAACGTCTGTTTTCCTTCGCGTTCCCTCTTTGTTCCAGGCACGTTGGAAATTCCCAAATACGATTTTGATGCCATGTTTGACAAATTCTCCGCCTTGTCCATGCTCACCAAACCGGAGGCGATTTCGGCATTGTGCAAAGCGCAGTACGAATGTCTGGAAGTTCGATCGAAATCCATGTTTCATGTGCCAATCTCAAAACATATGAGACTGGAAGAGTTCGAACAGACACAGTCCATGATGACCGTACAAGTTGCTCTGTTTCTCAAGGTACATTGGGGTTCTGTCTCTTTTTAACAAATAATCATCGTACACTGTTCTGCAATTAATTCAGGGTTCAGAGTTTACTATTTCTCTTAGGCCTTAGTCAGGTGATAAGTTAAACACTTACTACCAACATCCGGGGCTATAACCCGGTCGGTGAACCACTGGCAGTTCACCTAGGCGAGTTGGTTAAAAATCTTGATTCCAAACCAAACAAGAAAAGGTGTAAAAACCCAGGGTGGTCAAGGTAAGATTTAGCATGAAGATATAAAAAACCTAACCAGGAGTCTGAGTCACATAGGTCCTGTTAGGCTCCCCGGCTGGGGACCTCGGGATAGTCACTGAGTGATATGGCTGAGTGTCGTAAACAGTGGCGTTCGTGCATGTTCTCAATTTCTCTGCATCATTCGTCCACTGAACTTCTCAATTTTCTCTTCGACCCTACTCTGAACCATCTTGTTTTCCTCCTTTTGCTCACTCAAATGGGCAACCAAAAGACAGCAACCAAAACCGGCACACGAAAGTGCATGATTGTTTAAACTGAAACTGAAACCGAAACACGCACAACTTCCTGGTTGTGGCAGTGGTCACCGGCACGATTGGATATTGAGGTGTATTGATTTTGACCCCGTCCGAAGGACAAATGATCTGATGAACTGGACACTGACCCCCAATGGATTGCGGTTTTCACACACCGCCCCGCTGCCTTATGGGTCAGACTTTGGGTAGCCGAAGGCTCCGGTTGTGAATTACCCAAGAAAATTCACCTACTTTAACCCGGGTCTACCTGGCAGTACCTTTCCCTCGAGCAAAGCATGAAGCTTTTTTCTTTTTTATAAAGATTATTCTAGCATCATTTATTTGGCAAATGGTCTAAACTCAGACGTGTGTGAAAATAAAGACGAAATAAAGTAAAATCTATCAGAAACCAATGAACTGCCCTTTTCGGAATGTGGCTTTCTGTCCTTGGAACTGTACTCTAATGAAAACGTAATCATCAGCTGTCCTACGGTTCAGTGCTTCGCCATAAATTGCTTAATATCGAGAAACCCTTTCATTATACTGCTCCGACTCAATTAATGTTTATTTTTTCACCTCTGGGTTTGCTTACAACGATACACCTTTTAAACAAATCTGGAAACTGAGAAGAGAAAGAGGGCTAGCAATGGACGTAGTTGAAAACCGGCGGTAGTGTCATAAACAGAGTGAGTATAATGTGCGGCCCACCGCCACACTTTACCCTAAAATGCATCTCACAAAGTCACCTAATCACGTTCAGTAACGTTGCAACTCACGTGTGTATCTGTCAGTGACAGACTTAGAGTTCGGATTGGCATGTGTGATCCATTCAGCAAGTCTGTTTGTTTCATATAGTTCAAATCACTGGTTAAGGTTGACCATCGACCTGTTCCCCTATCTGAGTGAGCAAACACGATCATGCCCCATCATCATCACCTCTGAATGAGTATCGCGTTACGTTTTCACTTCTGTGACATCATCGTGACATCCGACTGTTTGTGAAGGGTCAAGTGTATGCTGCACCAGTTCGGTCAGTTTTGTTTTACGGTGCAGACAGTTGATCATTACGGAGGGAGGATAAAAATGGACTGTCGGTGTTCGAATACCACTGTCTACGTCGCGTTGTACGAGTCTGGTGGGGTAACCGGACAAGCAATGCTGAGGTTAGGTGTAGAGTTTTAGATAATCACGGTTGTCCACTGGTGCAAGTGATCGACCTCCATAGATTACGTTGGTTGGGACATGTGCTACGCATGTCACCAGATAGGTTGCCAAGGCGAGCGGTCTTTGGCGAGGCAGGTAGCCGTTGGAAAGAGATCAAGGGCGGTCAAACTAAGACCTGGCATGAGGATATGAAAACCCTGACCAGGAGATTGGTTCACATAGGTCCCGTTAGGCTCCCTGGATGGGGGCCGATGGTTAGAGATTCTGAGCGATATGGCTGGGTGTCGCAAACAGTGGCGTTCATGCATCTACTCATTATTCTTGTAACTGCAGTCGATGAAAACGTCCTACCTTTCGCTTGAGTCTGCTCTCAACATTCTGATCATCATTCTGCTATTTTATCCAAATGGGTAATCAAAACCGGTGCACGAAAGTGCATGGTTAATGGTTGTAAGAACTGAACTGAACTGGACTCCTGACGAAACCGTCGGTAAAAAGAAAATATTACTTCGAATATCAATACTCTTTTAAAAGGACAAATGCTAAAATCGTTGCAGCAATGCTTAACCATGCAGCTTGAAGAGAGATTTCGGTTTAGATCGCAACATCGGCTTAATCCAAAACTTGAATCAAAAATGAATCAGAATGTAACTACTGATAACGTAGCAGTAGTGAGAGATTAGAAATGAAAATATTGCATCGAGAACAACGATGTGTATTCACTTGGACACGGCTCTCCATCGAACGCTTGCATTGAATCATCTTATGTTGAAATGTTCGAAGTTTGTTGTGTGGAATTATTTCCGTTTCTTTCTATATCTGTCGTTCAATGTGTTTCCAAATGTTCTTGTACACTATTTTTCACAATACAGGATGCATGGCTGGATAATTTGCGGAAATACATTCGGACCTGTCTTCGTGATAGCGGTAAAGGATGGTTCAACATATACGAAACGGATTTCTATGTGTACAGTCAATCGAAGCTGAAAAAGCTCATGGAACTGGGCAAATACTGTATGCAAGACACAATGCGTTATCTGGTTATGGATTCCCTGACCAGTCTGGTCAATATGGTCCGTGATGCGTGTGCCAACTGTTTAGAATTGAATGCCTCTTTTGAGTGGACCAATGATTTATTGACCAGTAGTCTGCCGTAAGTTTTTGAAACGGTTGTGTCTGTGTGTGTGTGCACGCGCGCACACACACGCACCGTCCGGGGTGGGATGGATGGAGATCCAGTTCAAATCTGTATTAGCTAGATAAAGGTGTCCATGAAGATTTTCAGATTTCTACTTTTTATGGGATGAATCCAAAACTATAATGCGTAATTTTCATTCATGTACTGATACATTCAAAATGAACTGTTGGTTTCTTCTCTTTTTTGATGGAAAACAACCTCTGATTTGGAGATTTATACGCGCTTTCTCCTTACCACGGATATTTGGATAGATGACAAGTTCAACTGAGCTCTAGTCTCAATTGAGGTAGTCGCCAGTTGTGTGCACAATATCGCTTTTCTCTCAACTTCTTTGCTTGTCATTATACAAGAAGTCTTTAATTGGGTATCTAAAATTCGATGATGACTGATCAACTTAATGATCAGTTGGGCCTCTTTACGGAGTATGAACGAATAGTCCCTACTTGGGGAGCAATTTATGGGCTTTACTCATTTTTCTAAAGATTATTGCACCGTGATTTGTTTGACACACCCTGGATTCAGTCGTGTGTGAATTACACGTGTGAGAATAAGTCGGACTCGCGGATTTCTCCCAGGATGATCGCTCAATTCTATAAGCGATCCGAAGCCAGTTTGGTGCATACAGTAAACAAAGCATTCCATGTCATCCTGGACTGTAGAACTCCAGGTGTTTAGCCAAATCCCGCTAGCGTCTAAGCCTCAACTTGGTGACCACAAACAATGGTCTGCTGATCACCTGAAAGAACAAACGCAAATTTCTCCAGTACAGAAATGCTTAGAGGATTGCTGTGTCAATAAGAGTGTTTAAGAAGTCGATCTTTCTTTGGTGATTAGAAATGAATTTATCAGATCATGAAATTAGAGTCAACTAAACTATAATATTTTTCATCTTCGGTCCCTCTTCATTTTATTCGTGAATGTTACAAAATGCATTTGATGTCCAGTTACAACTTAATTAAGCGCAATACTATATTTTAATTCTCATTGGTCTGATTGAAACCAGGCACGATACGAGCAAGCTACATTGAGAGGTATGTGAACAAAGAAATAATGTGATGTGTGTGGTATGTGTTTGATAAGGACTTAGCCATTTTGTTATTGCATCCGATTCTGAGTTCAGTTTTGAACGGTGCATAACTTTTAGATATGGGTTAGGAATAAAAGTGATAAAAGCTTGCCACTGCTCAAACCTTTCTGAGGCCTAGCTTCTCATGTAGAATGGTGCGGATGGATCCTGATGTCTTTCGTCAGCCGAACTACTGTCACCCGCGAAACTTCCTCCATCATCGCTTGCTCGGCCGTAATGTTGTTCTCTATGGTGGCCTCCATGGGTAGGCCACATCGTGTCGCTCATCCATGGACTGCATAACAGGCTTGAATTCTGCAAACTACTCAAACACAGTGCTTCTTGAAGGAGAGTCATCACCAAAGGCAGCTCGCAAATGATCAATACTTAGCTGCTGCTGCTGCGGCTTTAAACCACGTTGTAGTCTTAGAAAATCATCGTCCTCCGCTGTCATTGCCTGAGTCCTATTCCTGCAGTGAGAGACGTGTGAGCTAGCCTTTTCTGTTGACTTTTGATTCTGTGAGTTGCAATCACTGAACGATATTCACAATCGATTACAGTTCACTTTTGCCTTGCCCCCGGTCATCTGCACCTCGTACGTCTACTGCGTATCCGGAAAAATGTTTGCTCAGCCCTCGTCATTATATACGTATATGTATATAAGGTTTTGACCTTCCCATTTGAAACTTAACAGTCGAGTTTTCCATTCTTAATCTGTAAGTTTACAATTCGAGTATCGCTAGGTACATAAATATAGTACGCACTGCTGATGGACAAAACAGCTGGTCAATGCTCTTTCTATAGACCGTGGCACAAAAATGATCAGCACGAGTAAAAGGATGCCGAGGTTTGGAATGCTATCAGACCTGTCTACAAGTGTGTGTGTGTGTGTGTGTGTGTGTGTGTGTGTGTGTGAAGCTGGTGGGAAAACGTGAGGTTAGAGACACAGGTACAATATAGCATTGAACGTTGAGTAATGAATGTCCGAATTTCCTTCTTGTCCTCCCGTCCCAACCTCGTCCCCGAAACACGCACATACACGCACAGGCCTAAAAAGAATCCAATCTTCTTGGTAGATTTAGTACTGGATGCGGACGGTCCACATTACAGTACACCGTTGAGAAATTTTATCACAACTCTCGTGTCTTTGTTTGACAAGGCCATCAATTCGGTACAAGATGTCCCTCAATTGGAACGAGTAAGTGAACCATGATGCTTATCAGATAGTGTGTATTTAATTACTGTTTCTATACCGGGAAGTTTATCAATCTTTCTAAATGAAAATTATTTATCAGATAAGTCATCAATTGGCTTGAATATCTTTCGAGTGTTTTGTTGTTGTTGTTGTTGTTGTTGTTGTTGTTGTTGTTGTTGTTGTTGTTGTTGTTGTTGTTGACACATAACGTGATGGTTTTATTATTTTAAAGTAAAATTGGAACATTAAAACATTGAACATGGAAAACATTCATTCTGAATTCGAAGGAGCCACATACAAACAGATTGATGGCGTAGTCATGGATAGTCCATTAGGCCCAATTCTACCTGATTTGATGTTAGGAATGATTGAACAAAATCTTGCCAATAATATCTCACAGTTCACCTTGTACAGACGGTCTGTGGACGATATTTTAATTCTTACGGAGCATGAACATTTTGAATCCCTTTTGGCCATCGATTGAAAATGGCACTGAAACGATGTTTTGTATTGAACAGTCTAGATCCACTTATGACAGAAGAAAAGAATTGACTATAAGGTCAATCTTACTTCGAATTGGCTCGGAGAGAGGAAGGCCGACTCCAGTCACTCGATAAGATGTGATCAATAGACTTTCGTGGTTCGGTTTCGGGAAGGGAACTTGGAATGCCTAGACCGATTTCCGTTCCATGCAAAGATCAGGTTTGAAAAGATTATGGACTCAGCCGTTTCCAGTGCTCTAACCCTAGTCGGTTTTCATGTTAATGATAAAGATGGCTTGCGCTATATTGAATATAGGCAAAATGTGAAACGATCTGTTCAGCTGCCCGATGGTAACGTGGGTAGTCTGTTTTGCGTTCTGTCTCTGAGGTTCCGGGTTCGATCCCCAGTTGGGTCGATGGATTCGCCCCGCTGATGAGATCCAACCAGATCGATACAATTGTCCAATGCTTCCTAGCGTTTCAGATTCGCTATATAACCATACCAAATCCTCCATTACTATCAAACATACAATTGTTATAATCAACCAAATGCCCACTAAGTGGGAATTATGGAATTTCCCTCAGCTACACCACGGATGATGTTCATTGGTGCATTTGAATAATGAACTACATTATGTTGATAGATGATCCAGCGAGTCATTCTGACAGATATATTCATGGGAATGTTATAGAATATCTATCTACATCCGACCAATTCGACTTGAACCTATATTGTATTTTCACAAATGACATACTCCTCTTAACAATAATAACAATATCAAACTAGGCTGATTTCTTTATTCTTCTATGATTCACAGAAGATTGTACTTGTACTAGTAAGAAAAATACCCTCCATTGTGTCACTAGGTACATTGATCAGCAAAATAAATATTATCGACAAAAGCCTGTTCACCCAGGATGAGAACAGTGTGATGAATAGCAGATATGCTATTCTGTGGGGGAAACCAGTAACCTAAGCCCCAGGACTTGGAGTGATGAATCCCATAAATTCCCACCAGGATAGGCGTGGTATTGAATCGGACCAAAACAAAGCTGCCTACCATCAAAGTTGGGTGACTGTGACAGGGTTCAAACCTTGAACTACGGAAGCTAAAGCATACTTGTGACATTGACTAAATCACTGGGCCCTTCAGAATGAAAACAATTTGTACGATGGGAGTATATCTTGTAAAGATTTGGGCATCGAAAAACACCACAGATCACACCGTGATAAGGGACGTGTAATTTTTTTCTGAAGTGACTCACTTTTGAACCGGTTCCGCAATTGACTACCATCACCCTGAATTCAATCTTTGCCAGTTCGTCATGGAGGGAATCAGTTGTGCGGAAAATCCCCTATTGGAAGCGGTTGGCATACACGAACCACCGGTGGAGGTGTTACGGGAAAATTTGCAAGAGTATGTTGCCGCGGCCATCATACCGATGGAAGCATATGCGAGAAAATACGAGCAATTCATGGAACTCACCATGTTGGACATCAATGCGTATTTGAAGTAAGTCACTGAAACCGCATAATTATTGTAATTCTATTGTACATCTAGGACCTAATAGAATAGCCATGTTGAATTAATCGAGCGAACACGAATTTATTCCTGACTGAATAGTCATGAGAACACAAACTAACAAACAAGCTCGTTTTCAGTGCTACATCAATTAGCCGAATACAGCATAATTTATGAACGAACGCGAAAATATCTAGTGGACGAATTCAATCTTTCATCAAATTCACAAGGTTAATTGTGTAAATGGATTTACCTTGTCGTAGATGTTCATTCGGTGGACTCGGGTGAATTCTAATGAAAATCTGTCGGGGCAGTCAGCTTACATGCCAATTGGTGGATGCCATATGCCTCTGTAAGTTGGACGGGTAATTCGAATGTGAAAAGATCACTGCTACCGGCGTGACCTCGTGGCTCAACTGGTAGAACGTGCGCATGCAAAGCTTAGGCGGTGTCCATGCGTGGGTTCGAATCCCACCGAGTCTACTGAACTTTACACAATCGCCATACAAGAATCACGGATTGACAAGGAACGGGGCGACGGCAATTACGAACCACCTGACGGAGTCTCATCCCAACAGTCAATATACTTTGGGCTTATTGTCCTTTCTGTAAAGTCAAGGGCAGATTATCCAAACAAGGTCAAGTTCGGAATTTTGTCAACACAGCCTAGCCCATCCGTCTACAAAACACCCCCTCTCTCTTGAGCGCCCACTAACAGTTTGTAAGATCACTAATAATCCGGCTGACGTGAACTACGTTCATGAACTCTGACTTATCCACCTACTCACCCATTTCACAGCGACCTCTGCCTTCCACTTTCCAAGCACACACTCACAAACATCAATTATCACAATTCCATAATCTTTTTTTTAAACTCTGATTTCCTTCGTAGATGTATGCTTCCTCTCATCGCTTGCTTAACCTAACAGTGCTTGTTTGCTATTTTGTGTTCTCATGACTAATCAAGCCAACAAGCCTTATGAATCCAGTTTTAATATGTATTGATCAATAAGACGATGTTAATTGGAGTGATTCCGAACGACCTCACTTGAGTATAATTGTCTTTTACTGCCACAAAATTTCATTTGTATCTTCTCTTTGACTCTGCTAACAACAAATCAATCTTCGTTCTGCTCTTTTATCCGAATGGGCAGCCTAAAAAGAGCAACCAAAAGTGGTCTATCATATCCGGTTCTTCTCATCACATTAGACCTTATTTACCGTATGGTGCACTAGCACAAATTTGTGCTGGGCTACTTGTCTTAGGTTAGAAAAATCTCTCTGCACTTCCGTGCCTTTCTGTGGTGATCGTGTAACGAGTACGCAAGCACCGCGGTACAGTTTCCAAGTAACCAATCAAGAAGCGGGATAACCGACCAACCCTGTGGTCTCAGTTGGCATCATCCGGATTGGCTGAATGCAAGAAGGCAAACAGATAAACCATANAATTGGACATTCAAGAATCGACCAATGATTGTTTGTTGCTTGTAATATATATTTCCATGATTTTCTTAATAGAAGTAACTGTATCTACAGCTCGCTTTGGTTCTACCTGGCTTTGTGCTATTCAGTGGGTTTTCAGTCCGATACCGAGTTCGCGCTATTCGATTTCGATTCCTATTCCGAATACTACACTTTCCCCATCCAGTTTTAGCATCGACGCGTAATTCTTTAGCCTCCAGACACAAGCATTAGCCATATCACCACACAGAAAGATATCGGAATATTCTGAGATCAGGGAATGTGGAGTACTTCTGTTTTACACAGGGTGGTGTTCTACAGCTTGGCGAAGGAATGAGAAGTTCTGACAGTCGTATGTTGCGCAACCGATTGTCGTAATGACGTGAAATGATTCAAAGGAACTTGATTGATAAAAGTTTAAACAGTGCACCCCTATGGTCGAGCCATTTTGCAGGTCCAGCTTTCTGATGTACCAAAAAATCAAGCAATTTGAATCATTGAAGAATCTTACGCATTGGAAGTCTCTAAACGCCTCGTCCAACATATTAAAAAGGAATCGTATGTAATGAGAAAGTGAATTTGGTGTTCGGTATGTCATCGGGCATCATTCAAGGCCCCCAATGAACAGGCGCATTGTGGAAACTTCGAATAGCTCTACAACCCACAACTGAGTAGCCATAACAACGACAGCACCATATGTCGTGTAGTCAGTTTCGTCAATTTACAGTCTTAACACTGTGTTATCGGATGCGATCGGATCGTTTCACCCAGTCTCTATAATTTCCCTTTGTACGTGTGGATTGGACAGTGTCCGCGATCTGTTTCACCAGTTGATTGGTTACCTTCTTGTCCGAATAAGGATGTTTATACGGCAATTGACCGATGGTTGACAAGCTGACAGTCGCGCCTTCCACGTCGTTTGTTTGAGACTGCCTCAGTTCATACTGACTATTTCATACAAAATGTTGATCAACTCGTCATTGAACTTCGCCTTGGATGAATCAGGTTTAAAAATATATTGCCCGATCCACATATATTTATACGACGGCTGAGCACAAAGTTTCCGGATGCACAAAAGTTTTATTTGTTACACAAAAATTAGGATTACATTTTCTCGAAATATTTAACCACCAGCGTGCATGCACAGTTCCATGCACCCAAACTATTTGGTGAAACAGCTCGACCACACTGAAACGCGCAACAACCCTTCGACCAGTTCAATAAAGGCCTCCACTGCACCTGTTAGTGACTCGTATCGGATTCCACGTATCATTTGCTTGACATTCGGGAACACGGTGCTTCTTGAATTCGCGTTATCATCAAAGGCAGCTCTCAAACGATCAACACTCTTCTGCTCCTTTGGCTGTAAATCACATGAGTGCTCGTGGAAAATCATCGTCCTACAGTAATATTGACTGAGTTCCATCTTTACAGCCCGAGAATAGCGACCCTCGTAACTTGTGAGCTGTGCTTGGCTGTTGATATTTGATTCGATGTGAGTTGCAATCACTGAAACACATTCAAAATGAATTATAGTTCACTTTTTCTTTGCCCGGTCATCTGCACCTCATATGCATACTGCGTACCCGGGAAAATTT
>UZAN01045544.1:0-21673 GCA_900618425.1 Echinostoma caproni
AATTACTCACAACTTCCTCATACCCTTGGATAAGTTACACTGATCCATATCCGTCATCGCATAAACCCGTTTGTACCAGGCCCGGACTTAGTTGAAGTTATTCCGGCCTCGAGAAATTTGTTTTTTTGATGTTAGCACCATTTGAATGCCTGAAACTGACCTCACGATTCCGATTTATGCACTGAGACCAAACACTCATTATTGACTTCAACAAATGGAATTTACTCTAGGTCGGTGTGTGCACACTTTTACGACTTGGACATTTCAACAATTTGTACGTGATTTATAGATGATTTCAAAGAAAGTAACAAAGATGACCAGAGTTAAATCAGTTGTCGGATGCAAGGATCTATGGTACATTGATGCCAACGGAGTTGCTGTGGACGGTTACGTATTCTTGTCTAAAGACAACAAGGAAGTAACCTCTGGTATATATCTGTAAGTGTTAGTGATTATGTATTATGGGATTTAAAGAAAAATGAAACTGCTCGCCGCATCCTAATACAGAGAAATTTCTACTTCAGCGATGGTAATGCACCGGTGATGATCTGCCGTACACGGGTAGGCGTTGCACAACTACGTAGGCTCATTTGAATATTTATAGTTTTTTATCAGACACCTAAGTGCGAACCCCATAGTCACGAGGACCTACTGTTCAGTGATCGTAACCGGCAACCTAAACCCTGGAACAACATAAGACCCCGATTCGTTGGTACTGAGCCGGACGACAGCAAAGCTGCCTGCCTTCAGTCACAACTAACTCATTCTGATCATGAAGGCCGTGTTATTTACTTTTGTTGTAATTCGGTCGTGCTCTGAATTATTCTATCATATTCGGTACTTTTTTCATGAGAAACAACTTAAAATGTGAATATCACCAAACAAAATATGGCTGAGACAGATGTTCAATTGAAGATGACATCGACAAATAATGGGACAGATCTATGGAAGCACCTAGGAAACAATCGCTTCATGCTCCGTCGTAGCACACACGCACAGCTCGCCGACTTCATTTCTTCCTCCAGGCAGTGTTTGGGGTGGCCGATCTATGCAAAGTGAAGATAGCTTTTTGTGGATTTGAGGAAACTGGTGTATTAGTTATAAGTTCTAGAGATAATTTGGGCGCCTATATTTCTGATCAGGCATTTGGAAGTCACATGCATTTGCCTCTATGCCGTTAAATATCTCCTGGTCTTTGTGGACAATATTTAAATATGATGTCTCGGGTTTTCCAGCATTGGACTAAATATACATGAGTTTTCCTCACCAATTGACCTTAGCTCATTATTGTCCAAGTTGTTACCATTCATGAAACACTGTTTTCCGTTAAAATTATTGAACAGTTCCAGCATCCCGTTACAGCTCTACGTTCCCGTGGTTTCCAATTAAACCACGTGGTCAGGACAATCGAATGCACCATGGGATACGGTGTATCGTATTTAGGAAAAAACCTGCGTGCTGATTAGAGCAGAGAATGTTCAAACTGGGACGGACAAGTGTATAGCTCATCACTCATACCGGTTTCGACAGCCATCTTCTAAACTTATGGCCAAACACAATGCTTCTTGAAGACACCGATATCTGTGCGAGACATGATTATTTCAAACTTTTCATTAGTCCCACAGAACACATTGAGAACTGCAACTTGGCGCACAAGCTGGTTTTCAGTTATTCGTAATCCTACCACTACATAACGTTAAATATGACCAACAATAAGAATAAACAAGGAGTGAGAAATTCGAGTCCCAATGGTTTAGCTTCGGCTCCAATCATGCGTGCATGTGTGCCTGTGTGAAATTGATCACAGTGTCAAAAGTTCACTTGATTGCACACGTGTTGGAGTGGTNGGGAGGTGGGGGGGGGGTTGTAAATACGAATACTTTCAGCTTCGGCCTTGGTTAAGATTCAACGCTTCACTGCTCTCGATCGCCTCCACAGAACCTTGCAAGTCGGTCGAAATGCGCTTACCACATCCACCCAGTGATTTTATTCAACGAGGTGGGAACACGCCGCGCTTGTAATTGTCTTAATTGTTCGCGAACGCGATCGGATAAGCGCCTGGTCAATGTACCTAGTTCCACAGGAACAGGTGGATGAGTATAACCAGAATGAGGCTGCGGAATCTGGCACTCTGTCCTTCAGTCGTAAACACATAAACGGTTTAGATGTGAACACAGGTTTTAATTGTGCAGCGTAAAAGGTTCTTCTTACTGCACTCGTGAGCTTTGAACGATCTCAGTCTTCGTATCTCCTTTAAACGGCAGATGCACGGCAGATTTCTTTACTGCTGCTATTTTCTTAGGCCGATCCGCATGTTTTAGCATTGCCCTATCGATAAGTCGTTCGGGGTAGCCATTATGGACAAAAACAGTACGTACGAACTGAAGCTCACTGTCGATGGTGCCCGTCGTACATATTTTCCTCACTCTTTAAACCGAAAAGCGAACCAGATTTCTCTTCTTCTGAAGAGGGACAAAACTATGGAAATGGATGTACTGTCCATTCCACGTTGTTTTCCCATGCACCGATAACTGGAAGGAGCTATCGCTGCGGTGTCTTATGTGTACGCCTAGAAAGTCTGGGCTTTTGTCCTTTTCTTTTTCCAGAGTAAAGTTCACGTTCGGATGGGCATTATTGAGTTCTTCAAGCAACCGATTAGTATCCGCATTTGAATCTGTTATACATAGTATATCATCGTCTGTACAGGGTACATTGTCTGATATGAAGCTCCACGGGATCGTTCTCAAGTTTTGCCATAAAGGTGTCGGCGAAGCTGCAAGTATTCGTATTCACAAGCCCCCCCCCCCACCTCCCGTTGTGCACCCACTTTGTGCAAGCACTTAATTTCCCCTGGCCCACTTCAACCACTCCAACACGTGTGCAATCAAGTGAACTTTTGACACTGTGATCAATTTCACACAGGCACACATGCACGCATGATTGGAGCCGAAGCTAAACCATTGGGACTCGAATTTCTCACTCCTTGTTTATTCTTATTGTTGGTCATATTTAACGTTTAACGTTACGAATAACTGAAAACGAGCTTGTTCGTCACGTTGTTTTTCTCATCTTTTGATTATCGCTTACTCCGCGTTTGTTCAATCTATCTCTCTCAGTTTTCTCCCAGATATTGGCATTATAATCTGCGGATGACCAGGAGCAAAGACGATGGATCTCAACAGCCAATCAGGTGAGTCATGTTCTTTCCACCAATGAGATGAGGGCAAACCTATATGGGACGTCTGAGACAAGGCTCGATGATTGTTTCAAATATGGTTTGGCTCTTCAGTGACAAAATCACCTCTATATTCTTGCTCTGTGGATTGGTATTACTCGTCCTTATGGCACAAAAGTGCTCATTCCCAGTTACAGTCGTGTTCTAGTTTCACGTATCTGTAGAAGTATAAAAATAGCTAAATTTGGCTATTATACGTTTACAATAGAACAGGTTGATTAATAATTTACACTAGGGTTGATAAACCCGTGACTTTCTGTGCATTTCATGAGCAAGTATGAGCCAAAAGTTCTCAATTAGGTTGAGACTTAGGCTGCAGTCTGGACTGTGCATTCCTTTGATCACGCGGGAAAACGACCAGTATTTTTATTGTATCGGCTGGGAATAAAACCACTTTCATGCTGGAATATGGTGTCATATGATATTTTACATGTCACAATTGGGAGTAAAATCTATTTTAATGTAAGAATATACGTAACAGAATATTAAACGCAGATAGGCCGACTTCATGGATGTCCGGGCTTGAGCCTATCTCACTTGACGGCGACCGTCCTGAGGAGCGTGAAGAATACGATTCTTGCAGATGGGAATTCATCTTTTGCCTGATCGCAGGGTACACTCATTAACCCTGAATGCTTAGAGCACGTGACATGCTTGGTTGCTTTGCTGTTAATTGCCAGCTGCTGAGTTTGTTCATGTTGAACAAAGGCCGCAATCATAGTGGTCTTCGATTCATTGGTATCTCGATCAATTATCTAACGCAGCCGATCTACGTGATTGATTAAGGGAAGATAATATTCTAAGGCAGAGATTTAGACCTCCGGGCTTGAATGAATATCGAAATAACATTATAAAGGTTGCCTCATTATCCAATCTATAGTTGGGTTGAACAACCAGACATATGACACTGTTGTCTGCCACACATGCAGCAAAGGAGAATTCCGAATTTTTTTCGGACGCCAACCGATGACATTTAAGAATGTTGGCATTGCGTCGCGTTCTGTAACAGATTGTGGGATTCTCTATATATCGAATAGAACAGGCAACGGAAAGCTGAAAAATCGGTTTTCAAAACTCTTTTCTGAATGCGAACATCTGTTTGACAGGCTGCGATGAAAACTTTCTTCACCTGATCGAAATAACGCTGTGAAACGATCGAGCGGATTTAAGGTGAACGTTGGTCTGCTACATCGATGATTGTTCTCTTTGTAGTTCATGGAAGTAACCATCTGCGTTTCCGAGTCCCGAACAGGGTACGCAGGAGTGATGTGTTCCTTGAAACTGTGTGAGTAGTTCTGTTTATCGGTAACGAGAATTTACATTTGGACTGTCAATATATATGCGTAGTTTTGCGTGGGTTAAATGGAATGAGCTCGTAAGCAAAGCTGAAGTAAACCGTGAAGTATTTGAGACTAATTCGGTGGAGAACTCATTATTACCTAGAATTCGGTCTAATGGACTTTGTTGGTTGATTGTACTTGTCCAGCTATCGTCTGTCACGCCACGTCTTTTATGCAGTTGCCCTTCCAGGTCAGACGAAGTCACGTGAAGGTGAACAGACCAAGTGGAAACAAGGAATAAAAATGCATTGAGCGGTCAGTAGAACAGATATCATTCACCTTAATGGTTGGGGTCCGAAAGACTCTGTAACTGGTTGGCTGCAAAAACTGAAGGATTTGACAGCTGGCCTTCGTCTTGTCACAAGTGGTCAGGTCAAAATGTTTAAAACAGCATGTCTGCAAATTAGGGTTATGTATTCTTTGTGTTGCTTCTCTCCAAGTTAGTCGACTCCATGTGAATCTGGTACATTCTCACTTCCTTTATGTACGTCGTGAACTTGACAACGATCAGCGAATTTCTCTTCATTGTATCTCGCTGTAAGATAATCATTATGATGATAATGACTCGATATTTGATCACATTTGAACACCTCTGACATTTTACAAACCCAGGTTATTCCTGGCCTCTTGCATCAAGCAGCCGGTATGGCGGGCATTGTCACCGGTTACTTACTTGAATCCGTTGCTCCTACAATTTTTAGCTCACGTTTAGAGCGTTTTTCTCGGAGTTGTCCGTGTTTTCCATTTACGTTTAATAAGAGCCAACAGCTTAGAGTTAAGTGTTCATTAAGGATAAGTGACAGGCTCTTTCACCCTTTGAGATCCAACAGATAATTTCGCCGGATGTGCCACGCGTTTCTGATAACTAATATTTATTTTACTCCCTCACTTTGGCCGTTGACTGAGAAAGTACCCTTTACTATAAGTAGGTCCTTCAGAATTCCTCACTATGGTCGGGGTGGGTGTCTAGGGTGGCGGCTGGTCACCCTTCCCTTACACCTCACGAAATTCTCCCATAAGACCAAGCGTCCCAAATAGCTTCTACTAAGGAAGCTCTATTCACTACCTTCTCGAGGCGGAAGTGTTTTTCCACCAAAGTGAGAGGATGAATAGTTGACAGCCGGGGCTATAACCGGGTTGATGGACCACTGGCAGCTCATCTAGGGAAGTTGGCAAAAACCCTGATTCCAAACAAACCAAGAGAAGGCGTAAGAACCATGCACACACCTTTGCGGATGTGGCAGTGGTCACCGTCTCAATTAGGCATTAAGATGAATTGAGAAGCTTGAACGTTTGAACCGTTTGAAGGGCGTATGATCCTATGAAATAGATACCGGCTCCCAAGGGATTGCGGTTTCCACACCGCCCCGCTGCTTTGCGGGTCAGGCTTTAGCTAATCGAAGGCTGCGGTGGTGGATCCCTAAAGAAAATTTACCCTCCTTCGACTGCACAACCTGGCAATATTCAGTCATTCGTGGAACGTCTTACTTTTTTTATAAAGATTAGTATACCATGATTTGTTTGGCACAGTCTGGCCTTAGACAAGTGTGAAATATAATAGAATATACCGTTTATTCTTAATTAGAAAGCTTTCTCTTTTTCTAACTTCATTCTAGTAAGAATTCTGTGTATTCGAAGCATTGGTAGTTCTTTCGTCGCTAAAGCAGACATTTTCCTACTATTGAGGTTTCTGTGTAACGTTTTTTCGAACTGTTAACACCGAAGAGTACTTTAATCATTGCAGTGAAACTTGATATTGGAAACAAGGTAAGATAGAAATCGAATCGAATGATTGTATCTCGGGTTGCGGATGTTGCCGTTGGTGTGTTCTCCGAGCTGGAATTTGCACTGATGATGCCGCCTAGCCTGGCTACGAAACGAATTGCGAATAACACTTTCAGTTAGGAGAACACCACGAACAACAACAAATTTATTTATTTTGAATTTGGTTTCATCAGTTTTCCTTCTGGACAATTCATTCACGTTTAAGGGGCGCAATTGCGTCATTTGCATCCCAGTTACGAAACTCATTAATTTGACGGTCTTTCCGGTGAGTCCGAATAGCAATAGGGAACATGAATCACCTGATTCCGGTTCCCCGGGTAGCGGACAGTCACAAACTGAATCCAATAGCTTGCTGCAGGCATATTCACCTATCTCGTTTTGTGAAACTTACCATTATAATGCACACCGGACTACGAATTCATAGAGTGAACTCAGGCCAATTGTGGATTGCTTCCTGCTCTGATTGGCAAACACGCATAATTTGGCACATCGTACTGAGCAGTTGGTTGTTGTAACGAAACATGGTTCCCATAACGAAATCAGGCGTGAGCTGAAAAGCTGGGAAACACTAATGGACAGCTGTATCCACTTGGTTAGGTCTCATCGGTATTGGGCGAATCCATCGACCCAACTGAGGATTGAACCAGACCGAGGCTAGTGCTGAGATGATCAAGGACTGATACTCGCAATAAATTAGCATATCGTGTATATTCGAAATACGGTTCCATCGGAATATACGAAAGTGACAACTGAGAGTAAACCTAAAATTTTGTTCCTCATGATATAGGACGACTTCGAACACATAGGGCATTACAGTCCATTTCTCACCTTCCCCCTATAACTCAATTATATATATATATATATGTGCCAATATGTGAGAACGGGAAGCGAACGCGTTATGCTGAACGTATGTTCATATACGTATATATAGATGTATATATATATATATATATTCATAGCCTGCAATTATCACCGTGGAAAAGACAAAGCCGAAGTGGAGAATAGGGAGAAGTAACAGAACGCAATATGGGTGAAAAAAATTGTCAAGCAACCGCATACAGCCGCGCAGATTCGGTACCGATAAAATTGTATACAATATACGCAACCTATCAGTCTGTGAATCACAACAAAATACAACACGATCACCGTCAGACTGAGTGAGGTCCGTAATGAAGAACAAACATGCGATTGCATATAAGCTCATTTACATGATATAGTCAATGTGCACACACACACACACACCAAACAAATAAACGATTTTCGATGTGAAGGAAATAGACAAAACATGACTGAGTTGGGTCATTTTAATGCGGATTCCGCAGATTACCTTTTCCATGCAAATAGCACGTGGTAGCGCAAGAAAAGAAAGCAACAACGCGGGAGCCGTTCTTGAAGTAGCCTAAGTTTTGCTGTGCATTCAGCATTCAGAATGTTTGAGCTCCTATTACATAATCGAATGAATTTGATTGAGAAAAAAGCCGTCTGTGTGAAAAACAAAACGGAAGGTCTACCTTCAAGCATCATTAGACACAAAACGGTATACTTCAATGAAGCACTATCGCGGATGAATAATTTGTTGGATTTCTAGGGTCTGTGCATCCGCCGGTTCTAGGGTTGTACAGAATGAATAGCTTCCCAATGGGGAAAGAAATGGCAATTTTTGTTAGTGATCACATTAGCTGAATGGCGCATCACTCAGAGTTTCCCATGAGATCGATAATTTCCTTTAGCCAAGGGTCCCGTAACTGTTCGCTCTCAATCATTTGCATCAGTGGTAGGAGCAATAGAGTTCGTGTCATTGAACGAATCAGGTACTTCTGTTGAAAGACTCTGGAGAAATAAGTGGAATCCACACGGCTGGATACAGGCATCATCGGGCCATCTACACTGGGACGAGAAGGTTTTCGAGGTGAATAACCGGAATTTATTCTCTGATTGGAGGTTTGTGAACTCTGAACGGTTGAACAGCAGTGACTTTTCAACATTTCTACAAACCGATGGTGCAATGAATAAACGTCGCTGGGTTTTGATAATGGGGTCCGATCTGAAACGAGTGAAAATATTTGGGTGATAATCGTTTAACTACCTGTGGGTAGTACAATTAGAAACGCCTAATACAATAGCTGTAATTAACGAAACTCAAACATTTTCGAAGAAAATGTGCCGTCAACTCACATTGAAATTATGAGAACGCTGTTCACTCCTGACGGAAGCATGCTTTCTAGTATCCGAATTTGCATGCACGACATCATTCAGTGGAAGCAGCAGTAAAGAGGTAACCTCACCATTTGCCTGACTACGGGCCATTTTCGAGACCCAACATCACAACTTAACATTCCCTAAATCTTTCTACCAAATGGCAGCCCCTAGTTTCACTCTTCCTAGAAACGAAGCGTACTTTAATCTTTTCAAATAATGGAATGATGAAAGATTTTACTCTGGCAATCAAGCTGTCAATAACGGCAGTAACAGTAATATTCACCTTTATTCACTAGTATGTTTCTCAAGTGATAAGTTCATCGACAGGGTAAAACCTTGAGTTGAACTACAGCCCATTGGGACCGGGGATGAACGAAGAGCACTTGAAAACGCAAACAACGTCTCACTGAAAGCTGAGGAGTTCACTCTCGTTTATCTTGAATACAGTGGAGAACTGTTGACAACATGTTGAAAATTGGTTCTCGTAGCTCGGGTGAACTGAATTCCATTTCACCTGTTTGACGAGTTTGGCAATTAGTTGGCAAACGTTTCATTAGCAGCCGAAGTGAAGCGGCCACTTCACAAGCACTGATGATGTCACCTTGGCTGGTGATGAAACGTTTGCAAACAAATTGCCAATCTCGGCGAACAGGTGAAATGCAATACAGTGGAGCACTGTTCTAAATGTAGTAATAAAACTGCTGGCCTGTGCTGTTTGACTGTAATCATTTAAAAACATTTGGTCACATGCAAAAATCTCAGGTACGCAGTGTAGAATAATAATTTCCTGAGGACATTTTTAAAAACTGATGCGCTTTTATCACATAGTTTCACTCACAGGAAGTGATTGCTGAATGCCGATTTTTCACTTGGTTATACAACTGCGACGTTTGCAGTAACCAAATCGACTTTGAATGGCTTAGTGACATAAATGATGCATTTTTTATTCCGTAATTTACCGCTTATCCTATTTTTAAATATGTTTTATTCCTTCCCCCTCCAGAAACTCTAGTCAAAATGTGAAATAGAAACACCCGATACAGTATCTCGAAACCATCAGCTTTGCTTTTGATTTCAAGGAGTTTTAGGGAATATGCATATATATATATATCATATACGGAATAAAACTATTGAACGCTTCAGAAAACATATACGCTGTCACACTTAAGCGTTCCTCAACGATATTCAGAGCATAGTTCGTTTGAATCGTGAGCACACTCAGTGTGCTGAACAATCCGCTAGCCATGTGACGACGGATCGGGAAATCGATTATCATTTTTTGATCATATTTCCTGAAAGTCAATGAATTTACCTCGGTTGTAATATGAGGTTTCCATCCACTCCTCACGAATACACCTGATAGTCTTACCGACCAGAAGGTATTCCCCCTCGATAACATTAACATTAGCTCTCCTAATAAGGCAGAAGCGGATGAATGTGTGAACAAGCCGCATGATTCTTCAACTGTCAAGCACTTATATATTATACGATCGAATTCCGAGAACAAGACACAACAAACACTAATGGCAGGGCACCAGGCCTCTCTATGAAAGTACGATTGGAGCTGGAAGCCGACGTTGATTCTATCAATGGCGCAATCAGATTCCAGTCATTCATCATTCTTCCTCGCTATTGCTCATAAAGCATGGGTAAATTAGAACAGTTTATGAGGTTTGCACTCATTCATTTTATCACAACACAATAGAATCACTCTAGTAACTTTTCTTGATGTGTTTTGCCCTGGAATGCTTCTCAGTATTCTGTTATGAATGCCGTTACCAAAGCTGTAATATTTTGATGACCCAAAAGCAATTGTTAGCTGTGACAACTGTCTTCGTAACGTCCGGAAAGACTTCATTTAAACCATTAGTTACCGACTCTGAAGTGTTTGAAGATGTTTTGTCAAAAAATGAAGTTTTCGCATATATTTGTGATATTCTTTGAGGTTCTTTCTTTTACATGCTTTGTACTGTGTCAATCCATTTCTTCGCTGATCAACCGATATCCACAATTGTGTTGGTAAACTGCGGCACCCATCACTTCAAATTAGGTAACTCAAACAGTTTCGTGCGTCCCAGTCAGTTATTTCTACCTTTGTATATCATTATATCTTCCCCATCTCACGTTATTCATCTACGATTACTTTTTCTAACTTGCTTCGACGAGATTTTAGGGTCTCCTGTGATTAACGCTCCCATTCCATAGTGCTTACTTTGAGAAAAATAGAATTCGTTCGGACTCTAACCGCCGATGGCACGTTAAATTGACTCGCTGTAATTCTCCTTCTTCCGTAAATCCTTAATTCGGTCAAAATTTATCGCATACAAAACGCTCACTGTAGTTCGTTTTTGCCTTACCTCGCACAGGTACTGACAACCAAAGGAAGGGGAACAAGTGAACCCGGTCTTTACTTTGGAATACGAGTTAATTGTCTTAGCTATTTGAACGCGTTTTTCCATGTGCAATAGGTTCACTGTGACGGTTGTCGAGTGCTACCTTTTCGGTAGCAATGTTTTCAGCTGAAGTGCCTGCAATAGTTGCCCAAACATCACAACAAATACAATAAAAATGTATATTCTGTCACGATTAGATTGAATTTAGTTGCTTGTCAAACCAGTCGGTGTGAACAACAACACTCACAGTTGATCGATTTGTAATTGACCAGAATCAGTGCAGCCAGACCGGCCACTGCGCTCCAGTCACCTTGTACCAGCGTGCGAATCTGCATCCCCGTTTCCCACAATTGTCTAGCCCAGCCTCCCACTCCGGCGTGATAGAGGTCTTCGTAGCGGAATAATTGACCGTTTTCGAGACGATAGACAGGCGTTGGACCAAGTGATGTTGGCTGGGCTGGGATCAGACTAGACTCCATCATCATCATCATCATCGGCGTGGTCACAGCCGTCGTCATTGTACCATTGTCTCTGTTTGCCCAGGTATTCACACACGACGGATAGACCTCTTCGCGTATATCAGTCAAAGTGAGACCCGGTAGCGCACTGTTGTTGTTGCGGTTGTTGCTGCTACTGCTGCTGCCGCTGCTCCTGTTTGTGTGAGCGCTTCCTTCCAAGTAAGACTGTGTCATTGCAAGGGAGGTGACCACGGAACTGTGGGCGTTATTCACTTTAGTATGGGTGCCTGGATCGGGATTTGGGGTGGAAGTGGGGGTGGTAGCGGCGTCGCTACTCGCCGAATTGAGATGGGGAGGATCTGTACAATACCTGAGGTTGGCGCCGCTGTTCTGTATGTCAGATTTCAACAGCTTCGAATTAGACGGTGGGTTCTCTTGTTTTAGTTCAGTGCACCTGAAAGGATGGCAAAAAGATGATTAAATGAGAAAACGATCTAATTACCTAAATCTAAGATTGAAAGGAAAAACCGGCTCCTGGACAAAATAACTAAATGGATGTCATAGATTATCTGATGGTCGGACGGAAGTGCATCTTCAAAATGTGTACTATACTAATTGCTGTATTGCTTAGTAAACACACAGACCACGGAGAAATTTGCAAAACCCTTTGGCATTGAAACCAATTTAAACAAACGGACGAGTTGAAGCCGGCTCACAACAAATCTAGGGTGCAAATCAGATTTGTTGTGATCCGTCTTTAAGTTTATTTCGAGCTAATCCCCCAAAAACGGAAAGCTAACCTTACCGGTCATTTGGTCATTTCGGTCACGAATGTATCGCTGTGATGCCAACAGAGCAAACGCGTCTGAACCGACCGCCAAACTGACCCATAGGAACACTCACACACATCAAGGTCACAGACTGACTATTGATTATCCGGAGAGAGAGAGAGAGAGAGAACGAATCACAGGCGTCCTAGGTTCTTGCTTGATTACGTTTACACACACACACACACACATACACACATTGCAGTGAACTCACTGCGATTCACTCTAACAACACATGTGACCTTCACATACCAGTAACCAGGGCTTACGTCCTCATCTGATTCTGGTGCCCAAGGAAATATGCAAGTAAATGCTCATCTTCGATCAACTGGTTAATCTTGGTTCATTGGCAGTGAATGTAAATTGTCAGTTGGAGGATGCAATCACGTGTTTTCTTTTGGTAAAAAAAGATTTTCACCAAGGTATATCTGCTGATCAATTGAGAATTTAAATGGGGGTAATTGCACGAATATAGACACAACCTGTTGCAGTGCACTTCTTTGAATACTTTCACCTGATTTCTGGTGAGCTGGAAACTTGTTGGTTTCTGTGCACAGACTGCCAAGTTCCCGTGTCCCGAATCAGAACCGACCTAGTACTTGGAGAGATTGTATATGGCCAAAATCAGACGATTTCCCCCCATACTAACTGGCAGAGATGAAGCCAGTTGAATGTTTTATGGTGATTTATGCTCCATGCGAACATCTCTCTCCATTTTTAGCGGGTATATTAATCGGGGAGATGAAATAGGAGAAGAAACTCGAACAGGGGCAGCAGATCGTGATAACATATTAGTGGTACTTCGGGTAATTATTGCATTGCCAGATTGATAAAAGCGTTTTTCTCTGCAACGTGTTGTATATTCCCTTTTCGTATTTTTCTTTGGCACCCAACGTTGGTTCCATATCCTTGTTAGGCTTGACAAATTGCCCATTGCCGCCAGTTGTCACCCGCCTAGTTTTGGACCCCATCTCTCTCTTCCCCCTATACCAACAAATTCTCATTCATCAAACCCTACTGGCTGGTGGTGGCTATTTCGTTCTCGTATTTTGACGAGCACCGGAAACAGTCAAACAGTCTTCCATTGATGCATGCCGGAACTATAGTTAGCTCCCTCAATCAGATCCCCGAGGGAAAAACCTCATATGTTTCTTCCACCGCCATGCACAAAGAAAGACGACAATACAATCGGGTGGGAGCGTGAGAAAGCACTGCGATTGCTGATGTCGGACTGATTACGGTAGCCACGTATCCCCCACCTCCACACACACACACACACCAAGAAGTAAACCACTACTATCGTATCATGGATCGACTTAAGTGTTCGCGCACTTTACAAACACTGGTAGTAGATGAAAGCGTTTGCGAAGCTTCAAGCTGCCAGCCGGACATGTATACGGGACAAGACAGTGGATAAGGTTAGGTAAAGTTAGAGAAAGAGAATTAAAGGGGTGAGTTCAAGTCTGCACGTGACTGTCTATGTGCAACTTTGTCTCGATGACATCTTGCCTGTTACCACAGTCAAGGCAAAACCTGCCTAGCGCCTATTTGCTTGATGTACCTCGCCGAATATATGATTACTTCTCCCACCAACTAACGCATGCTAAGGTTATCAGTTGAACTGATTATTCATTTTGTTTTTCATGTTGTTTCCTCGCATTGTTGGCTAATAATATCTTGTATTTAAGTTATGGGATTATTGGATGAATTTGGGGTAACTAATTAGCATTATGCAGGCAGAATCACCTGGCGAAAACGACATACATCCCAGTGATAAAACAGTAAAAGTTACAAGTGCGCGAAATGAGATAAATCGATGAGTAACATGGTACCATTGATGTCAGTGAGGAATGCAATCGCGACCGCCCAGACGACTAGGACGACGATGGGAAGAAAACACTCAACAGGTTGATTTGCGGATAGCATTTGAGAAGTTTTCAATGAAAAATTAACAGTAGACGAGAGAAACCATCCAAAGAGCGGGAATTTTTTTGCAGAAATTACCTGATATATCACTAATAGCGTTCACACCTCTGAGGGCGAATTCCGCCTATGGGGGCAAAGAAGAGTTCAAGTGGTGCAATTGAAAGGCACCGCATGTAGGCTACAAAGCACCGTGTTACGTCTTTCAGTCTCCTCATGTCGTCAAATCAGTCCGAATTTAAAAAGTGCTTGGTTCTACCAACGGCTTATTCAACACCGTGATTAATGAAAAGTTTTACATTTCACTGTTGCGACCACACACATGTACGCAGCAGTCTCCTTCCTCAGTTGCATTGAAACGCTGTCAGCTAAATCCAGTCTCAGATTCCCCTACCAGCTTTCTTACCAAATAATCAAATTTTACCCGTCTTTGATTTTACCTACAACTCTCCACATTGCAACCAAAAAATTCACCTTATTTTGCATTTTCCGGCATTTTTCCGATAACAAATTAGCCTCTAACGACATTCTTGGTGATGTAATCATAGTTAACCAACAATATTAGGAAATTCGTCTTGTATACAGCAACTAGAGCGTGAACTACCTGGCTGGGAAGCACTGGGTAGCTGTTTCAACCTGGTCGGGTCTCTTTTCGGTAGTTCGAATTCATCGATTCAATTGGGGATTGAATCCTGGTTCTCACAGGTAGAACGCGAACATACTACCCGAGGGAGCCGAACCGGGTCAGCTATCTAGTGCCTCATAGAACTTCATTTTCTCAGTACATGAAACTATTCATTATAAAGAGTGCTGAACAAGTAGAAACAGTACGCAACGGTATCTGTTAAACGGTGGGAGCTAAACAGACCACATCAACCAATTGTGCATCTGACAGCAGTATCGCTAATTCCAACTGTTTCCACAAACTGGGCTCATGCCTTCAAATCACGTTAGTTTGGACAAACTACTCATAATGTTCGCTGTTTGGCTTAAAGGGCTTTTTTGTTTTTATTCATACAGTGACTTAGAAGAAGTGGTTTTTGATAAGAAATTTCATTATGTCATGACAACAATTTCTTTAATATTTGGATTGAAATCCGAGTTGTTCTACTTGATATGTTCGTTGGAGTTTACCCCACTCCCCTAAATGTCAGTTGTTTTACTTTACTTTGACTACCGATGCTACCAATGAAGCTCAGTGAGTAAATTTACTCTTTGTGTTAAAATTATCATGGAAATGTTATTTTAGTCTGCTATTTTTCACCCCGGGACAACTCCTTCAGTGACTCAGCATTCACCATAGTCTAGAGCGCGGTTGTCTCAAATAAAAACGTAGGGCTCTAAACCAGAGCGACGGTGGCTAAGTGGTTAGGGTTATCAAATCAGTGACCTAGAAGTCCCGGGTTCAAACCCTTCTACCGCTGTCCGTCTTCCTATTTGTGTACTTTCTCAGACAGCCTTTACATGGCCCCGGCCCACCTCCTGAAAGTTGACTGTACATTTAGATGTTCAATAAATGCAAAAGGAAGTTAAAAGATATCATCTAATCAAAACCGTCTTGGCGACAGTTTTCTGTTCATGTGCTTCACTGTGTCCGAAATTAACAGCTTGTTTATCACATATCTGAGAAGAAGGGTTCATCACATATTATCAACTCTGCCAAAAATAACATGTGCTTCCGAGCTTTTCAGTTCACGCTTCATTTGCTATAAACACGACGAATTCCCATTTGAAATAACGTGTCATTTGCACCGTTAAATTTGAGTTTCATTCGTAGCCCTTAACTACAGGATATTTTCCTTGGTCCATTAGTGTTTAGGACATCTGCACTGGGTTGAATAAATAGTGTAAAGCACTGAGAAATTCTCTGACGTGTTTTGACTCAATAAACAGGCACTACGGTGCACCAATGCAGCTCAAGGACCAAATGACGCAACAAAAATGCCACGCCGTGACCTAAGAACGGACAGAAAACGCAATCAGAACGGATAGATAGCCTCCTCTCCTCCCGCCCTCAACCCCTCACACCAGTTCAAAGGCTAACCGAGTCGAACATAGTGAAAACGAGGGACAAAAATAGTTGGTGGAGAAGAGCACATCTATAAAGGAACGGGTACAAGCAGAACACTGCCAATTGACAAGCACTGATGATATCACCCCCGCCGGTGTGATGAAACGTTTGGAGACAAATTGCCAAGCTCGGCGAACAGACGAAATTAGATTCTTGAACTGTCAAATTTTAACAACAAAAAGCAACAATATTACAAATCGCTCACCTCAAGGCCAATCTCAGTGTCATCAGGTCCAGACAATGCAATTTCAATAAGACCTCACGATCAGATGCACTGAGGCCCATGAATCCGGGAACCATTTCAGCATAGCGCCGAATCTCCACCATGGACTCTTGCAGACTTGAGCACAATCGACTCAAATGGAATTGAGCGGATTTTGATGGACACTGGGGATGAGTTGAATGCATGCGTGCGTACGGGAGTGGAAGAGCAGTGGGAAACAGGTGGATAGAAAATAGAACCAATAAATCTTGTGACAAGTGGCTATGTTGAATAGTGACAGTTTCACATTGAATGCTAAATGGATAACTGTAAAATCCACGCTCTAGTTCCAGCAAGTGGCTTTTGATAATAAAATCTAGTGTTTTTCTTAGGAAGAAAACTATAGTAAAACAATAGTATCGTTTTCTGATGAAATTGTGAAAACTTCGAACTCACGCATGAACGCCACCTACGCTGTTGTACGCATGCATGAATGCATGCGTTCGAATCCCACCGAGGCTACTTAACATGTTAGAATTTCAGAATTCAAAATGCCAAACAAGAATTTGAACAAAATCGTTTTGTTTGGCTGTCGAGGGAAATATGAGCTCAAATTTCACACGTTTCATGTAACACATTAAGGATTATTACTATATGCAATCCGTGTGCTATCACTTTCGTTTTTCTTTTCTTTTTCACTTTACTTCCTTTTATTGAATATACAAAGATACAACAATTTTTCAGGAGGGGGGAAACGGCCAATCAGAGGGCTGCCGTTCTACACATAACGGGGAAAGTCAGGCGGTGGTGGTGGGGTTCGAACACAGAGCTCCGGGGTGATAATTTGGCGACGTTACCACCCGGCCACCATTAGTGTACTTGATAAAGATATATGACATATATGATATATATATATGATTATGTTATTTAAACGGATCGGGAAAACACATTAACAGAGGATAATCCATGAAATGAAACCATCATACTCAGACGGAAGATGAGTTTCAGTTGACTAATTTGTGATCGGAAAACTTTTCACGAGACGTTCAACCAATAAATTTTGGCAGGTCTCCAAAAGCAAATGTGGATAACCTAATCCCATGCACTGATTTTTCTATTCCGTATTATACTGAATACTTGTAAGGAATTGAGCGTAAAAGGACGTTGAAAGAGCTAGGACTGGTTGTGGCATGTGAATTGCTTAGAATTCAAAAAAAGGGAGCTTTAAATGGCCTTGCCTCTCGTTCATTCACAGAACCCGGTTGATATTGTACTGTGCACTTAGATTGCAATTTTTGTTTTTATTGAAGCGTTCACCTAAAGTTTTTTTATGGCACCAAGAGCAAAACCCTAAAGTTTTTTGTTTGTAAATTTGATCTGTCAAACGGTGTTGATTGAATCCATGGTGATCTCACAAAATGGCATCCATATTTGATGTTGTTTTCTTATTTATTAGTCGTATTTTGCAACAGACAATTCATCCAGTGAAGTTCGCAAACCGTTCCAGTGTTTACAATGAAATTGATGAAAATGTAAGTCATCCCTCCAAATGAATATCGTATTGTGTTACAGTTGAAGTCCAACTGTCTGCCGTTACTTGCACAGTGACGAACTACTTCAAACTGAAGCAAGACTACCCGATCCCCAGTTCGGAATGTTTATAATCCTCTCATTGTTGGCAACTGTCCATCCGGGCGATTAGGGGACCCCTGCTGCGCACACTAGTGACCCTGCTGGTCACGCCACGGACATCAGATGATCAACAAGTTGCCGATTCTCAGTCACGGTAGGCAGACCGGCGTTGTTGCAACTTAATGACTTAACCGCATTAAGTTATTATCAACCAAAAACCTCACTCAAGAACAATGATAATAAAAACGAACTCAGCGGCTATCCCTCGACATATAAAAATGGGGATTCATGGTCTGGCCGGTGTACCTCGGTTCTGAGTTATATCGTATCAGTTTATTGGGTATAGGCGAGACGAATCAGTAACAGCTTGTGCAACTTACGGCAAATCTGACTTTGATTAGATAAATTGAAGATATCTTTTTTTTTTGAACGTACCACTGGTCGCCTTACGCTAAGTACACTTTGCTAATTTCATTGATTTCAGAACGTCTAAGGTTTTAGATAGATTTTCTGTAGAATCTCAGTTGATTCCCTCCACAGTGTCATGTAATAACACTTGGTGCGTTTGAACCAAATTGATGTGCAAAAGCTGAACATCCGGTTGGTGGGATGTGAATTAAGCGAAAAACAGTGGCACGTTTCGTTTTTCATAAAACCATTCTTCTATTTATAGTTGACAAATACCAGGACCAAATTCACTTGGTCATGCACGCGTTCTCAGAAAGAAAATGGTTCTCCAGCAGCCCAGGAACACAAACAGGGTCATCATAATATCCTGTCAGCAGTAAAGAGGGCTTTCCACCAGCTACATTACCACGTACAATAACTGCTAACCTTCTCTCGACGAACTGCGTTTTTTTCCGGAATTCCGGCATGACAGTGATCCAGTAAATCTTTCGGTAAAATTGAGCAGTGCTGCAGTACTGCTTGTCTGCCCTGAAGAAATACCCAACTCTGTATTCACGCCTTAAAGTCCCCCGTCTCTAGCCTGTCCCAATTTGCATTATGGGCACAGTTCATAGGAATAAGTAACTTTTTTGAAAATTGGCACTTATTGGTTAACTCATCTACATTCAATCCATACTCTCGTTCCACCAGAAATTCTGAGGGCGATCTGATGCAAACTAGGCAAAAATTATTAATAAGACAAACCTCCGTTCTGATTTTGCAGTTACACGTACGAATCATAAACCGCATCATTTTGAGCTGACTTCTATTCCTGTCAGACGGATACCGCTTTATCCATGATGCCTTAGTTAAAAATATGTTCAATGTATTCCTAGAAACGCCAGATGATTTTGAGACAAATGATGATGATGGTGATGAAACCTGCAAAATTTTGAGCCTATGGTCGAACTGCGACTTCCTGTTCATTCTGAACTACAAAACGGTGCAATGAACGACACCAATTAACGATAAAAACGAAAATTGATCTTTGCCAGTGTCATTCGTATGTTTTCAGTCCCCGAAATCGTTCGGTGAAAATGGATTTGGTGGGGAGGGGTTAGACTGATCAGATTCAATTTTCCGAGGACCGACAACAATGATAGAACATCGGAAGTCGGTTGTCTGAAAAGTGAAAACACCTCCAAAGGACCGCTACTTCTCAGAGATATTGCATTTTAATGTGGGCTTTATATGGAATTTATCAAAATTTGTTTGATTACGGGGAACTGTAGGAGCATATGAAAGGTGATGTTTCCTGAGGGAGTGACATTTGACGGGCTCCGGATTTCATTATATTTGGAATATGGTATCAATATGGGGCTATTGGGAATATCACACCTTGTTCTCTATATTATTGAATGAAACAGTGGTTCCTCTTTATCGATCGTATGAATACCTAAATAAGACATATGTCGCGAGATGCTAACATTTCGTTCAATCAAACAAACAAGTACATTTATGGCACATTGCATTTGTAAATCTTGGTGAACGTACATGTATAGTTAGACAGGGGTTATTAGAATTTTTTAAACAGGTCAACTCCACAGCAACTGAACTGATTGGATCGACGAAATTTGGGCGCACAGAACGGGGTGATGTAATTTGATTCGCAACACAATGCAAAACTGATGGCCATCATTGAGGCGCTGATGAGAACGATAAACGGTAACATCTCGCAACCTATCTTCTCAGTCGGCACGGATAGGATTATTGAATCAATAAAAAGGTGGATAGCGGTTGTTATGAACCACATTACTAGAGAGAATTTTACAACGCCCTAATAATAACGTGAATTCGATTGGGTCAGCCCAATAGATTAATATTATGATTTTCGATGAACGAATGGACCTGGTATTAGTTTACAGTATTCTGTCCATTTTTGTGGTTCCAATGAGCCGCGGAAATTTACATCATTCTCAGCATATTATGCTACTGAATTAGATAATTGCAATCTGTGATATTGAATGAAATTATGTAATAACCGATGCGATAGAGATCAGGCCTGTTTTTAATAAAATGAAGTCCTACACATACAGACACATATACGCACACACACAAAGTACTCAGCGTGTACACCGTGTGCTTTCATTTTGAGAAAAACCTATTCGTTGTAGATAATTTGCGATCGTGCGTCGAATTATGTCTAATGGGATTACACGAGTGGGATGGTCTTTCATTAGTTCGAACTCCGGCACATACATTGAAGAAACTCAGGTTTGATAACGGTGAACAAGAAACCAGAGTATCTCTATCCCTATCTTAACAATATTTCAAAAAGTCCCTAAGAGCGGGTGATGCAACTATCTCGTTTGTTTCACGCTCTTTCAATTTCTCTATTACTGGTGCTTTCCGTATCCATAGAACGAGATTAATCATCATTCCACGCGATACCCAACAGTCTCTAGGCAATGGCAGATCCGGTTCTCAAGCTAAATGGGCAAAGTTCAGCGAAAATACTGAGTAAATGATAACTGGTTGATCATAACCAGGCTAAACGCGATTCTCACTGAGGTGTCGAAATCCTTCCAGACATGCATAGAAAGATTAACTTCAATCAGCCGATCCGGTGACTTGAAACACCAAATTGCACGGTAGCCAGGTTGGCAGATAAAATGCAGGCCTGGACACAACGATATTGNTATTGAACAATGTACACGTCTGGAGTTGTCGTTATTCTTTTAACTTTCACACCAGATCGTAAAGATCACCTTTGAATACTGTGTATTTGGTTGATTTGAACTAAATGAGGCGATAATGATTGTCGCTTCTTGGGTGGTTTTATGTGAACTCGTTTAATCAGAAACACAAACACACACACACACGTACAAACCATCATTACGACTTGTGAATCGCGACATCCATCGACCCAGGGTTGTTTGCGTTCGTGTGTGAACACAGGCAAATAGTTGTCCGAATCCGTTTATATCAATAAGCGATTATATGGAGTTGATACCGCCGCTAGGGAATGTCGGTTGAAAAATGAACCCCCACGGGGATTCAGGCTAGCACTCACTCACTCACTCAATCATTCACACACACACACACACACACACACACACACACGCATGCACATACACATATTTGGGCAGGCGGACACACAGACACAGAATATGAACACAAATGTGGGAAAGAATGAACAGTATATTGTGCGTCACCTCCCC
>UZAN01045547.1:0-12968 GCA_900618425.1 Echinostoma caproni
CATTCTTATTTTGTTTTAGTGAATATACGAAGATGCAATTTTTAGGAACGAGGAAGGAGCCAAATAAATGGCCGTCATACAACAAATAATGGGGAAAGCCAGGTGGTGGTGGTGGGATACAAATACACGTCCTTCAGAGGGACAACTCGGTGACGTTACCACCGGGCATTCATTTTCGTCAGACTGAAGGTGTGGCCGGAGCAACCTGACACGGACCTAGCACTATGCCGAGCATTTAGAATAAACCAAGAGATGACATTTGCAAAACACACCTCTACAGAAAATACATCGACGATATTACTATAAAAGCATGCATGGCAGGAGAAATATGCAATCGGGATCGAAAAACGTTTACGATAGACAGAACTCAAGAGCGGTGCAACAGAGCTTAGTAAACCCGGCGACATTACCTTGAAATGTAGGAGTACTTCCACTCTACGTTTTGAGGTTTCATCCAGATCTTCCAGCAATTCCGTGGTCGCTGCAAGGGAAAATGTCACGAATAAAGCTGATGCATTTTGAGCAAGGTACAAAAGTGTATGGTCTATAGGAGGGGGGGGCAATCAAACTCACCCTGGACACTACTGGCAGAATGGAGTCTTTGTCGGAATGGCTGCACAGCCACATTCCAACGTCGTGTTGTACGACTCGCATGGAAGGCAGAGCTCGGGAACAAGAACGCTGGACACGTATCACTCACAATCGTTCTTTCGTTTTCCTCTCTTGAAGAGTTGATGAGTGTCAGAAGGGAAGAGAACTCATCAAATTCAGCCATCAGAATTTCTAATTCTTTGGGCAGACTTTTCAAGATGTTGCTCAAGATTTGACGACCCAATACATGATTAGCACAGGACTCCAACAAACGACCAATCCGAGTTGAGAATCCACCTAGTTTCCTCGATTGCTGGCGGAACCGAACAAGCATACGAATCATGTTGACCAGCAGACGCTCGACAGCCGCTCTGGGTGGGGACGGATTAAGGAGGGAGTGGAGGGGGAGTTAAGCGTGTTAATAACTAGGTTTGTTTGCGGTGGGACCATATTCAAAACGGTTCGAAAGTAATCGAAAATAGACTATTATCGAAGGTGACGAAAACTGCTCAGACAAAATTGTAAGACCCATGAAAAAGGCAAAACCATTTTAAAGCTGCATCATTTAGCGATACAATCTCACGCAGAAACGACTGATCTAGCAAACCTCATGGTTAAAGATAATCTATGCATTGTGACCGACAGTACAAACCAATAAAAACAGGTGCTCCAACAAAAAGCCCTATTATGTGGTATTCTTTCAATCCACACCATTGTACCCGTAATCGCAAAACCTTCCAATTAGAAGTAACACTGTAATGAATGACCTGGGTTACTGCAGAGAAATTTTCCAATGCGCTCACAAACGGTTTTCCTTCCGGTTCAGATCAAAAGATGTATACGCACAATGTACTTAAAATTTTTCCCATATCATATGTTTCGACCAAACATATCAATGGTAAACTGATACACAGGAAAAACTTCTGAGTACAAACCTAGAAACTGATAATAATGGATCGATTGCGGTTTCGTATTGTACTGGCACATCACTAGATAGTCATTTTCTGTATACTCGGCAAACGGATTGACAAGTAGAAGAGTGGCCTTTATTGCAGACAACCACAGTAGTGGACAAAATATCCATTGAGACAGAAATAAAGCTAACCCACAATTCCGTGATATCAGCTGGGAGGATAGAGACCAACATGATGTATATAAAACTTACCGATGCGAAGCAGCCTGTTCGCTGAACAACGCCGATCCCGACAGGGTAATTCCATCCACATCGGGATCATTCAGCCGATCATTCTCTATTCCTTCCCCGTTTGTTCCGAACGGGGCCAAAAGCTCAAGTAGATGAAGCAAATCAGCGAACAACAGGTGATAACGACGATTGGAGAATTGTATCCAGCTGAGATCAAGACGACCGTCACTTAGAGCAGCCAAAACCGGGAGAAGGCGTATCACAGCACGAGGATGATGCACGAACAGGGATTTGCAGGCTAATTGTGCCGATTCACTCAGTCTAGGGTCACTCGAAATTAAACTGACCAATAATAAGGGTCCTAGACGATCAATCTAAAAAACAAGTAATATAAACAAATAGAAGTGTAGAATAAAATTTAAGACGCGCACCTCGGAGTGACACGAATATTGCAAACGAATCGACCAGTTCAAACTTCACGTTTCGAAATAAGAATCAAGTTCATAAGATGTACAAGAACCGATATACGCTTCACAAATGATCACAGAACACACTTACCTCAGGCTGCCGTATAAGGTCCACATCCTCGAAGGGGTATTCACATTGCTCAGTGATCGTCTTCAGCCACGGGTGACAGTGGACCAGCTTTCGAAGTCGCCAGGGCTGAGTAATCCAAGCACGAGTGAGCGGCGATCGAATCAACCCGATTGTGCCAGGCCATCGCTGATAAAGCAGTATGAACAGACGCAGTGCAGTCAAGTTCCACAGAGCGGTAGATCGCGGCTCAACAGAGATCTGTTCGGACAGAATGGAGGTCAAATCCGGGTCGACGTGCTTGGCCTCGTCTGCGGAGAGACAACCGGAAAGTAATTCCAAGCAAAGAACACACTGGGCGGGATGCTGCGTGACGGACACGTTTAGGCATATAGCACGTCGCGATGTGGTTGAATCGATGACCTAGATGCATCATCATGGAGGATGGGATTCATCGTGATAAAAAACGGGAAAGGAACAGATGAGCACCGACTCAGGCATTGGCACAATCAAACCAAAAGATCAAAATCATTGTTAGAGAAAATCGGTTATAGAATCACTAATATTCATAGACGGTTTTCTGTGGAAATACCTGGATAGAATAGAATTTTAGTCCTGATCTAATGGATATATCTAAACAATTATGGTTAGATACTGATAAACAAATATTTTTTCGTCTTCTTAATCAACAAAACGGTTTGCTCAATTTGATGATTCGCAATCGATCAGCGTAGAGAAGTACAATTGAGCAGGTATTCAAAAGGTGTTTAGAGTGAAGATAGGGAAACGCCTAGGAAGAATCAGTCCGATTAGACTTAGGGGTTATTACGAGTTATTGAGCTATCGTTTGTAGTTGTGTAAAAAGTCCATTACTCAAATAACACGCACGAAGGGAGATGACGGAAATAAACAAGCATTTCCTCCGATCGATAAACAACCTTAACTTTGAAGGGAATTTTGAGGATACGAAATATGAGAAGGTGCTTCGATGATAACGTGATAGCATTTGGCTCAGTCACAACAAAAATGCTGAAACAAAAGATTTTGATTGCAAAATTTGAAGTTTCCCGGAAGGTCTTTGCCCAGGTTGACTGAATCGGTTTCCGAAAATGACAGGTTTTAGCAAGAAAAAGAAATCATGTCGTCAAGATAACGTGTCTCCAGGGCTAGTTCATAATCAAGATATGAGACTATTCGTACAAATTCCCTGACCCATTTTCGTAGCTGACGAACTTCATTAGACAAGAGTCCTAATACGGAAGGCACGTACCTGAACCANACCACTCGTCCATGCGATTCGGATGCGATCTGGTAGGCTTCGTGCAGAATGTGCAGAATCAAACTGATCGCCTCGTACAAAGTAAGCTGATGTAATTCCGTGAGAGCTACAGTCGGATCTGGACGATCCCGAGGCTCGGAGCGGGGTACTGGATAGGCAAAACGTGGTAAGGTGAGCACTGCAATAAAGAAATCCAAAAGCTGCGTCGACCTGGTTTCACATAGGGCGATAGAAAGGGATGGAGAGAGAGAGAGAGAGAAATATTACATCAAGGAAGAAAAAGACAAAACACTCTATAGGTTTGCCCGTAGCTTCAGAGCTAAACAACACAGTTCAAGAGCTTCGAGTTGTAGTTAAAAAGTGCTGAAAGACCCCCTGCTGTGATTAAGAGTGCAACGTGCAGTTCGTAAGCAACCCTTAACGGTACATATTGAGGGTCCTTCTTGTTCCGTACCGGAAGAAATGTATCCCCGAGCGCAAGTCGATGTTCATAAGCGCAGTGACTTATAAACTAGTATCATAAGCATACTGCACAGTTTATAGCACACTAATCTCGAAATCTGATCAGTGCTAATCATATCGTGTAAATCTACTTGCCACATTGTATTTGGAACCCGGGAGATGCGAATCGCGTCTAAAAGAAGTAAGATCCATCTGATTGGTAGTCTTTAAACACTACTCCAATGCATAGGCTACTGGAACACTCTAAATGATGATACCCAAAAAGTTATCTTCTTCTGCTCAGGAAACCTTTGGGTATGGCAGCCTGGAAACAAATCATGGATTGATTATATTATAATTGAGCTAATAAACGACAGTCTCATTGGTATGCAGCATGGGCCCACAAAATGTGCAGAATTACACGATTTTTTTTCGAATAAGCAGACGAACAATGGGCGATAATGGCCCCAAACTACTCCCTTTCTCCATGAAAAAAATCTTTGTGGGATAACAGGACCAGTGAATTGAAACAGGTATTTCGGGTGATCAGATTTCCGTTGTCACAGAAGTCAACACAATTTCAATTTCAAATAGCACCACCTTTACAAAATATTACTAGCATGATGCGACGCCTTCGTCGATCATTCATTGTGTGATTCATTCAAGTACTGACGGTTCCTGAGTAATCGAGAGAAAGAAAGAAAGAGAAAAACGAATTGCAGCATACATGATGTGAACGAAATGATTTTTAATTCATTCGCATTTGACTACTGGAAACCTTGAGTAGTTAGTCATTGACTGGGAATGTGAAATAGAGTGCGCGCACTGCTCGTTTAAAGAAGTGAAAAAAATTAAGGACAAACGGACTCACTCGATACACTCCAAATTCTTATTGTTCAACATTGAGCGGAGAAGATGCCACAAGATGTTCGGATTGGCTTGCTGCAAAAGACATCGCAGCAGATAAGCACCATCAGGTTCCAAGTACGTGGGAGACAACTGGACAGCGGGAAACGTATTCCCTGCTCGATGGAACACAATACGCTCAATCGTAAGGAGCAAGTGATTCGTATCCGGGTCCAGATCTGAGACGGTAGATGATGCACTACTGACCAGCTGAGATAAATTATTAAGACGCAACAACTCAACCAGACCGAATTGACCAATATTATCGACCGACACACGGTTGGATCTGCGATTCCGGTGCAAAATGGAATGGATCAAAGTTGAACAAGATTTACATAAAGCCATAAACGGAGCTGAACTAGATACAAAGTGTCAAAGCATACGAAGGTTAGATGTAAACAAATGAAACATTCGCGGTGCAATGGGCATCTTTACGGTTTTGTGAGATAAAAGGTAAATCGATTTAAAACTAGAAACGTCAGACAATTTATGGAAATTGAACATTACTTACTGTTCCATCACAGTAGAGTTCGGTGTGTTCGTTTTTGCCAGTTCTGTGTCAGAAGAGGGTGAAACAGGTAACAGATTCTCCATGATACATTTGGCCTCTGGAGAATGGGCGGAAATATCCCGCAGTGTGCAGTAAAGCTTTTGCAAAGCTTCCGGAGACTGAATGACGAGAGGGAGAGAGAAACAGTGAAAGAGTGAGTGAGAGAGAAATAATCCGACGGGAGGGCAAGCTCCATTGGATAGGACAGATTTACTCAGTGATAGAAAGTTAAAAACTTACTCGTTGAAGACAGATAGACACAAGGGGTCGCAGAGCACGACATAACGGAGGACTGGAACCAGCGATGCGAACGAAAGCCGACTGAGATATACTACGTGACGTTCGGGACCGTGAACGACCAGTTCTCGGTGAGCCCAAAGCATCACGTGAGATAGTAGAAAGTTCCTGCACAATCGTTTATCAAAACAATACATTATTATTAAAAATGTCATCTATCAATACAATATTATGATCTTAAACAATGAATACCGGACAAAGGAGATAGTCTAGCGATAAAGGTCGGTTGGCTTAAAATCTCATATGTTGCGTGTTCGAACCCCGTCACTAGCATTGAAATTTGTGCATATCAAACCGTTCTTCAATTTTGTATGGTACTCTTTCTGAAGATTAATCATACAATTGAGTTTCGACCGTACATATATACATATACATATGTGTGTGTGTTAGAATACCTTCCTTATTTAAGATTGATAAAATTGATGAAACTCAAAAGGATTGTTTATCGCACTCGTGAATCGTAAATATTGCATATATTTAGCCTTTGGCTCCAACAATTTGGATTAATTGGTTTCATTACAAGAAATGTATCATGATATTCCGATGGGACAGTTGTGGATCTGTTTGTGCGATAACAGGAAGTTCAAGCATTAAAACAAGCTCAGACTAAAATGTAGATCAAATGACTGAACGAAGCGAAATTTGGCGTAATGAAACGTGATGAACAGAGGCATAAAGCAACGAATATGAAAAAGAAAAGAGTAACGACAGCGAGATATTCAGGCTAAACGCATGGGAATAACACCAATGACGGTGTTCTAGACAATCCGAAACAGGGTGACAGCTACAGTCCAGCATACAATTCGAGGCTGACTATGAAGATGATGGATGTTAGGACAACACAAGCACAGAGATATCGAGCGATGAACAGCTTTCAAGGATCGAGTGAAAGCAGCAACAACAGCGCTTGTTGCGAGATACACCGGACGGCTAAAAGGGTCGGAAATTGTACTATTTATTGCAAAATATCCCATGGAGGATGCTTTGGTGGCGTTTGTTACGGCTAGTAGCATCTAACCCATTCACAAATACATCGAATCATAGTGTTGATTCACCAATGGACTGGTTCGAAAGGAGCTGTCCAAACAAATTTACCCGCTGTTACGAGTGAGGTTATTGTGACGAATATATATATATATATATATGATTAATTTCTTCATAAACGAAACTAAGTGAACGTGTACTGAGAAGCTAAAAAGACAATGTACACCGGTTTCTACCCGTTCGATTCCCATCCGACAAAAAAGAAATAGTCTATTCAGTTGCCCGGGGGGGAATGTGTGTGTGTGATGTTGATTTCGATCTTCAGTTGGATCGACGGGTTCACACTGTGGTGGTTGGGATAGGCGACTAGCGCCAGTAAAAATCCAAATTGAGACAGACATATAAAAGCTAGGACACCAGAGGTAAAAAAGAACCTACTGTTGTTAAATTCTCCAGCCAAGTTAGGCATTTTTTCTCATCCGTGGTAAGCTGTTGGACAAGTCGGCAGATGATTCCAGCTCTCTTGCAATCGGTCAGCGGTTCTAACGTGCTCATCGAATCGACCCAATCCATACCTTCAAGTTTCACCTCGTCATTATCATCGGAACTAATTTCCTCTATGGTTGCGTCCATTGATACTGGTTGGGGAGTTTCTGTAGTTGAACTGCGCTCCTCCGTGAACTGTTGTTCCATTGGCTGGTCATATGTAACAGAAATCATAATTTGGAAAAATAATCATTTATTCAGATGAAAGCGAAACGCGCCAGAGTATTTCATGTATAAATTACACAATCACGCAACGCGCCTCATTGGGCTTCTTATTTTAGGACACACTAGTGCAGTGGACGATGATCCCGTAGTTACGAGAACCCGCTACTCCTACGGTAACCGGGGTTCTAATTCTTTGGATTAGTGAGGGCAGGTGCGGTATTGCGCACCAGATGACATTTGAGCGGCGGTGGCCGGATTCAAGACCTTTCATTTTCCATTTTTAACGTTATTTAATGTGTAATTGCACAAACGATACTCAGGAGGTTGAGCGCGCTCAACCAAACGGCTGTCTTATGACAGAAGGAAAAGACAGGCCTTAAGGTCCAAAGTACGCCAGTACCCTAATTCAAACCGATTGACCTTCATCGTCCAAGAGCTCATGAACGAAAAGCTTATCTCCAAGCCTCGCCGAAGCAGGGCACTCCGGTGCTGGGCTTGCCGCTTGTAAAGCTGATTTTCAACAATTCGTGCGACAGGTCCGACCAGAAATGATCGGTTTATGAAAAAACTAACCGATACAATGTGTTTGGTTTCTATTCGAAATTAACATAGACTGTTCAATATAACGACTAATTTCCCCTTATTTCTACCGACAGTATTTGTATGACTGCAGCTTCCTACCTGAAAATTGACTGTTTATTTGTATGATCAATAGATAAAAAGACGGACCGAAACATTCATTTCATTTGTAACTCGCTAACTGGGTGTAAGTGCACACACACAAAAGCAAACGTGGCACGCCAGTCGCCTCTGTTGTTTCTGTTTTGAAAGATATACGCGTGGAAACCACAATCGACTAAATGATGACTGAACAGCATATACACACAACCAATGTGAACGAGGCAGAAAATGCCCGGAGAAAAATTCACGGACTGTGTAATTTCGTTTGCTGTACCAGGAACGAAACACTTGCGAGGTGGAACAACCGGCAAAAACGATGATTGTAAAACCTGCCTTGAGAAAGGTTGCCCACGGTCAACGAAACGTCGGCGAATATAATTCTCTAGCGACATCGCTGTGTTATTAACACTATAACATTCACGATGCGGCAGGCGATTTGCAAACAATTTATGAGAAACAGCATTTAGAGAAGTAAGATGTATGCAGCAAGGATCAAGCCAAATCGCGTTCGAATGCGGAACACATTCAACCTGGGGGACAAGATGGATGAAAGCGAATTGAATATGATTCAGAGTAGTGAAATATCTTCGTAAGGAAACTCACTTCGTCTTTCGGGGTGGTCGTTCGAACCCTGGCATGAAGACGTGATAAATGCGTGTCTAAGCACTGTCGTTCATCCGAGGAAATCTCGTGTTTCAGAGCATCCCAGGCGTGTAAAAGCCGACCGGCCGTATCACCGTTTAGCAGGTAAATTGGAGACCTTTTTATCACGTCGATCAACTCTCCGGGGGTGACACGCCACAGTGCTGGAACGTGAGAGAAACGTCTTTAGTGACGAGGGGCTTCAAAAAGAAACTACGGGTCGTCGGGTTTCGAAGAAGATGAAAAAAACCTTGGTATTTGAACCGGAGATTCCTTAGTCCAATGGGGCCACACATGTTAAGTATCTTGTATGCAACAGTTTAATACATACGTGCAATTTCAGTAAATAGTAACTAAATTCAATTGACCATACATATTCCGCGGTTCTCAGTTTCACCTCGATATAGTTGTTTGGTATGCTTAGGCTCTGCAGTCTGCGGTTCGAATTCCGTCAGCTTCACCCGAGGGCTCAGATCGAAACACGTTCATTCAACTAGGTGGTTTCCACTCCAATTAACAGGATTGGCCTCAACAAATGAAGGGTAAGTCCTCATGATTAACGGTTCGATCTATCTATTTTTCACCACAAAGAAATTGCGATTAAAGCGTGTCTGATTTCTCCACTCAGGAAAGGAACCATGAGCTGTATACATAATTGTTAGTCACTTTTCATAATATTTCCTTTTATTTGAAATCGACCGTTAACGGCCTTCTTGTTCTTTTAATCCAGGCTCATTGTAGCAAAACACTAATCGCCTAATTCCATATTTTCTCGTTTTCCAAATAATCTTCATGATCATTTCCCCCAACACTATGTGCATACGCATCTGTTTTTCTTTCAGTATTTTTTAATCGCTCTGGGAAAATGGCACTCTGAAATGTTCCCCTAGTGCCACCTCTTCGATGACTGGTGAATCGGTGTTCAAACTGTCAATGATATGCCCTTCTTAGCAAGCGTTTTGGCGCTTGGTTTGGAATGAAATATTGACCTCTATCAGGTACAGGCATATCCAAATCAACCGTATTCTCATGCAGGCTGTGTTTAACCGTCCATGCTGGGGTTATTCGGTGCTTTGACAGAGTACATGCAAGTATGTATCAGTCCACACAGCAAACTTTTCGATCCTATTTAACAGCCGCAGAAAAATCAAAGGTGTAATACTACTAATGTTATGCCTTCAAAAGACCAGCGCTTGCTTGAGGAGAATTGTTTACCACGAACCACAGATAGGGTGTGGGTAATTTGGTGTACATATAACAAGATGTCTCATTTGGAATAGGTCATCACAATTCCCGGCAGCACACCGGGTACTGAACGGAACAGCCCATAGTTATTATTTGGAACACGGCAATTCGCTCTAATAGGTTTTGTTCATTTTTGGCCGTCGAAAGAAACCGCCAATCGCATCCTTTTGCGTATTACTCACAAATGTGAAAAGTACTTCACAACGCTACCACTACTATTGCTACAAATGAACGGATATCCTGTCAGAACGCCTATTTTAATCGCAAAGCGTTTGACACATGAAAAGTGCAAAACTGACCAAAGGAAAATGGATAGACGAACTCCAGAAAAATCTTCATCAACTCGGTACAAAAATTCAACGTTGAGTTGATACGTGATCGCTATTCGGAGAACGTCTGGGAAACGACTAACTTCAAAACTGAATGAACCATAGTTTCTTTGTCTAGTGCATTAGAAAGAAAGCACAGAGAGGTGACAACTGAGCGCATAAAACTACTGACCTCCAGAAACAAGCGGTGCGTGGTTTGAACGAATCAGACCGCAACGCAGCGCCGGTGAAAGACACGGTCGTGGTGGTTGATTCTCTCTTTCGGATGCATCAAAACTGAGCTTCATTTGACGAAGTGTTCCGGGTCCTTGAAAATCGGTTAGTTGTGTAATAAATGGAGTGAGGTTGGGTAGACGAAATTCCTCGGGGTCTGTGTTCGTATCCCGGCGAACAAACCATGTATCACGCAAACGCAGCCACCAGCTGCGTTCATTTGGCTGAGTAGAATTGGTGTATTGCATAGAGTCGAGTAGCTCCACCACTTCCGGTGGTGTTTGATGCGGCAAATCATTGTGAGTATGAGAAAGCAATATTAGCTGAGCTTGAATTAGATCTAATTCCAAAGGGCATTCCCGTTCAGCCGACCACGTAACAAACACACTCTGAAATGCAGCAGGGAACAAATGGAAAACAAGCAAAAAATGAAATGTGTATCGACATCTAGTGCAAACCAATAAGAGCTTAGCTCCGACAAAAGATACAACTGGTGTATAATAAAACTGTAGTCGTGCGTTTGTTTGAGTATACACATAGCACATTGATTACGTGTATCAAAGGAACTGTGATTTCGTTCCATGGTCCGCTGCTTTCATTTCCTGCCTTAAAATGAGAAAAATAGTCAAAAGAAGGACACGGTCAACTCACTTTACGTTCATCCACTGGAATCGCGCCAGCCACTGTACAGTTATATTCCACATAGCGTACGTGCATCTCTGCTAAAGCTTCCAATGACAAATAAGATATGTCTACAGCTGAGTTCACTTGCAATGACTCCGCCACATGCTCCGGGGAACGATGAAGCAATGAAGACAAAATATTCGGTCGAGACTGGATAAAGCGCGTCAAACTGGTGATAACTGGACGCCAAGACTGGGTAGGAGATCGAAGAAACGATGTGGTGAAAAGGAAATACGAGATAAAAAATCATCAACAAGTGATCATATTTAACTAGAAAAAAACACGGTAGAAAATCTCACAACAAAATTGCTTCAATGCGGCACTGCTGCGGCGACACCAAATCCGTTGAGTAAATCGATCTGTACGAACCGGCCCCGCATGAAAGTCGCGTGAGCAAGAATATTGCCAACATAATTGGCACACAGAAGCCAATAAATGCACCATTCAATAATGAATAAAATCACTAACGCAAAGTATCCTCCCTCACGTACAACTAAGCTGTGGAAAGCCTTCGTTTGATGATCCCAGAGATCCTTCATCCAAGTAATGAGACCATAGGAAATGCTTATGACCATAGTTTTCATTTAGGATCAACAGACACAGTGAAACACGAAAATTGAGAAAAGCTCAGTGCAAATGTGCTCCATCCATACGTCAGATAAAACAGTATCGCTGATAATGAGCATTTACAGAACCGTATCAAAGATTAACTTGATGATGCTTTGAAGATAATATCTCTCACCACCATGCACCTGGATCATAAGTATAGTCGATGTTAACAGATGCAACTCGGATTCCCGCGTGGCATATATAGACTCTTTTGGGGACGGGTATCATGAAATTTCTCCTTCTGACAATACGCTGCATAGTTGGTGAGGTTTGGAGGAAACAGAGAATCTGGTTTGCTCCAGCGTTTTGTCAGTTTTCAGTTTAATCAACCAATAAATTGGGACATTTTTGCGTTGCGTCTGATTGTTCCATGACTAGGAATCCTAACCTTCAAAAAAGCAGAATTGATAGACTTCTTCTCAAGTGGATGCCTTATTGCAGTATTCATTAGGCGTAAATCTATAAGGCAAGACCAAGGCTGTCATCACAGTATGTGGCTTCGAAAAACGCATCAGCAACCACTGGTTTTCAGCATGTTCCCGCGAACTGCTCGACGCCCTTTGGGAAATTCCTCCAATAAGCACTGGGCAGAAATTAGTTCATAAGGCAATCAAAACTGAATTAAACTGGTTCCGGAAAGAGGACTGAGACCTCATAAGCGAAATGAGTCTCCGAAACGAAACCAGTGAAGGCCTGTGACAATTCCCGTAGGCTTTCACCTCTAGTCGGAGCCACCAGTAAAAAGGGCCACACCTAAGTGAGATCAGATGCGAAACGAATGGCGAAATACTGGCCTGAGGCTGGGGGTACACTGACATTAAAATTTTTAATCAATTTGTTTACACTGGTAGCTACTTTAGTTGAAGTTAGCTGAGAGAAGAGGTATTAACTCGCATCCCTAAAGCTCGGATGGCGTTCGCCTATTGGCGTCATTTGTGGCAGTGCATAATCTCAGGCCAAGCTTATAATGCCATCGTACGTTCGGTCCTACTTTAGGACCGATGAAGTTGGCCCACTCGGGTTGAGAACAGAAAAACACTAACTGTCTTTGACTAAAGAAGGCAATTAAAACAGACAATCATGAATGACGAGAACCGTCGATGAATCTGGGCTTCAGACAGTCTTAGT
>UZAN01045548.1:6292-23627 GCA_900618425.1 Echinostoma caproni
GGTGAGATTATAGCTGCCCAGATAACAAAATTTCTCTACTTCCTCTACTACTTCGCCAATCAGGATGAGACAGGGTGCTGGACCAGTAATGCATACTTTCAGAAAAAGGGCTTATCAACACAAACCATTTGTTAATCATAAAAGCATTTCGCACTTATCTTCTAGGGAATGCATTCATTGCATTTAATGCCTTTTANCGGGTTGTGCATTGCGTTCGGAAAAAACGGTTTCCAGAATTATATTCCAGCTCCTCAATCAGCAGTAAACTTCCTGGAAAAGTCACTACAACTGATAGGAAAACTGCGCTTACAAGATACAATGAGAGAATAGAATGTTGAGACGAGTACAGTTTACAGTGTGTTCAGTGTATCCTTTATACGTCCAAGCATGTTCTATGTTATCAGGTTTTTGTTTAGGTATGTTAACAACGGAAAGGAGGGTGAATGCTCATGAAGTATTCTTAGCTTCGTATGGATGCTATTTTGCCAAAGGACGGTTAACGTGATGATAGCTGAAGTTAACGTCGATAACTTATTAGTACAACAATGTCGACCTGCTTAATGTTCATCAGATTTCATCAGCAATGCGAATGCACCCACCCAACTGAGGATTAAACCCGAGATCATGGAAAGTGCAAGCATACTACCCACTTGACCATCGGGAAGCTGATCATATGGTTTTCCATTTCGCACATACATGCGCAAGAGAGCAACCCATCTTTGCGAGCAAAATACAGGTATCATTGATAGCGCATATCAGCATAAGGCTTTTCATTTCCCACTTCAGTAAATCTGTACATGAGGCAGTTCATCACAAGCAAATCAAATTTACCAGCACTCCGATCACTGAATGATCAATGAATGAACCCGATGGATCGTGTGTTTGTCGGATCTGCACAGGGGATGGGTTATGAATCCTATGCTGGTCAAGCATGGACAGAGAATCACCACAGGGAAATCAGTTATGGAGCGATGCATCATTCAGGAAATTCGGAATGAAAAAGTTTGTGCAATGATGACATTGTGCCAACACTTAACTGGTTTTACATACAGGCACTAAGCGGGTCCTAAGAAGAGATATCAGTCTTTTCGGACTGACGAGAACAGACTTCTGCTGCTCTGGACACAAAATCCGTCGTGTCTGTGCACTACACTGCGGATAATGCCACCGCCGTTCGGTCCGTACTCACGTATCTCTGTAAAACGTTGTCACTGGGAGTAAATGATAATCTTAACCTAGAAATTTTTGACCAGGAGTGTCTTTGCATTATTTCTACCGTTCGCTAGCATGACAGAATCTCTTACACTCAGGTTAGATAGAACTGATTATAAATGGAATGACCGTCGTTTCTTCAAATTAATCATCTTTTTCTGTGGTCTGGCCATGTCTTGCAAAACCGAGAAGCGAGCAATAAAGATGCTGTCTTCAACCAACACCTTTAAAATGTTGGTGCAGCCATTCCGGGCGCAGATCTGATTCGCCATTTACGATTTACTTCTGTATGGTTTCCTTCGGCGTGAAGATAAGTCGGTTTCCTGGATATCTCTCTCATTGGTACTGTTCACGCCATGTTAAATCTAATCTTAATTTTTTTCATTTTCACTTCCTTCTGTGGAGTATATAATGATACAATGTTTAGGAACGGCAAAATGGCCAATCAAAGGGCTGCAACACAAGGGGAAGTCAGACGGTAATGGTGTGATTCGAACACACCTCCGGAACGCTAATTTATTGATCTTTACCACTAGGCCACCACCGCTCGGGAGTAGCTTAAACCTGGAATTGGTGATGAAATGGTTTTTGCGGGTCAAACCATTCAATGCAAGAGCACTACAGGAAGAAAACGAATTCTCGATGACATACAACTTGTTTATTGGAAGCTTATTCTCGTCATAGTACCTTCAAGATGAGTCGCAGACAGTAGTCGCGTAAAGCGTTCAAGTTCCATATATTCCTGTATTCAAGTAACAATTCGACGGAAGGTAACTCAATAGAATCATATCTTAATATGCAGGCTGATCTCACCGCAGGTTCATAGTGTCTAATGCATTTGCAGAATGATTTTGCGTGTGTCATCGAATAACACTGTCGTTCAATTTTTATCTTCGTCGTTGAATTGAAACACGGGCCCAAGAATGTGCGTATTCGTTCTATAAGTTCCACATAAACTAGATGATGCACGCTGAGTACTGAAACCCTAGGGAGATTTTCATTGTTGCGAGTTTATCTCCAATCCGATAACTTTAGCAGAGCAACTGGCACTATTGGGAACCGCTTGAATAGTTTCGAGTCCCCAAGGATAAAAATTCCATCTGAAATTTCAGATCCGCATTCCACTTATAGGGGTTAGAGTAATTTAGATTTGTAGNGTAGGTTCAAAGTTCTCAATATATTCCCTTCATTTTTCCATTACCACAGATGGACCCGTCTCGACGGTCAGTCGGTAACTGTTCAGACCAGCCACGCTGTTATATCGCCTCTAAGAGATACGACAAAAATTCCAACCGGAAATTTTATCACTAGATAATGCCATTCCGGATGAGTGCCGTGACTACGATTTCCACGAGTAAGTGATTGTCTCCATTTCGATCTGTTTAATGTTTTCCATTTGAAACGTGAGGATCGCCTGTGGCAATTATTTGATGATAGGAAACACAGTTTAAGTGTATACAGTACTCACTCCTTAAAGCGAGCATATCTGGACCGACCAAAGTTTTTTGNNTTTTTGCTTCACAAGGCGTTCAGTACAGTGATAAATTTTCAGAAAAAAGAATAAAACATAGTTAAAGCACAAGGATAAGTTGTCAGTATCCAACCAATTGCTTGTTATTTCATGTGGAAGTATTTTCATCTATCCCGTTTGCAAGAAAACACGGAACAAGTTCCCAGTGCCTTCCTATTTTTCGGAAGAGAATCCATTGTCTACCATTTCCCACTATGTCATGTTCTCTGTCCAGCTATAATAGTTTTTTATTATTCTGGGCATAAGTTATGAGCACGTTTCTCGCACAAACGGTATGTGTACAGTTTGAATTGCACTTCTCACCTAGCCATCACTTTCTGCAATTTCCATACAGATGGTAGTTTTATCTGATAAAGAAACCGTCGATGGTGAAAACGGTAGCATTCACACGTCTGTATGAGATTACAACCACCATTGGAGATCAGCACTATCAGTCCACCTATATTGGTTGGACCATCCGGGCAGTTTGTGTATATCAGACGTGACATATGTTCCTAAGATGGATTTAAGATACTGGAACGAACGACTTCGTGAAGGGATTAATTTTCACAACTCTCATCACGTTAAGTGGATTCCTTCCAGTGATCATGAGGACGAACCAATACAAGCATCATTAACCAAGATTTGCGGTGAATAAAGTGTTCGAAAAGTCTGTTGTTCTAGAATAAAGAAAATACGACATTCATCAAACATTGGGATCATCGGAAATTTAGGTCAACCAGTTATAAACTGTCTGGTTACTCAACATGCGGAGGCATATTGAGTATTCCGAATTGGATTGATTTTATAGTCCGTTTTCCTCGTTCTCCCGAATTGTACTCTGTTCACCTTCTGCTCATTATTATTGTTGTTACTTAGGCAACATTTTTGCTTGCAAACCGGTATAGTACCGATGATATCGCTGAAGGTGAGCCAAGTAAAAATAGAAAACTCATTATACAGTTTTACATAAAAAATTGTCTACTGTCAGTTGAGAAGTAGTTATTGTTAATTTGGGAAATTCATCTTGCGCGTCATTTCATAAGAGCACCGCTCAAGACGGACCAATACTACTCCCTCTGAATTGCAATCTGATTGGCTGATTTCCTTCAAGATTTGCGTCAGTGAATAATCATGTACTCAGAGAGCCTCTGGAGTCATCAGCTTCGCAAACGGGTAGAATGGGCGGCGCTCGATTTCTTGGTGGAGTAGCGAAGAGAAGTCACTCAACTTCCTCTTGTGTTTCAATCTGACTAAATAAAGCGAAGCGTGTTCAGTGTAATCATCGGATAAGTGCGCCTCACATTTCCAGTGAACATCTTTTCCTCATGTGAGACTGAAACAAATAAAGGCCACAATTTGGCATTTGCTTTGGAGCCCAGATGATGACGAAACATACAGACTGAACCATGCAGTTGAAACAGTTTGGCCTTGTTTCACTGGTGGCTGAACGCGAACCCCAAATGCGGACGAGTGGGTGGATCTTAAACATGATGATAATCGAAGGGATCCAAAATGAACTTTGATGATTGTCTACACTAAGGAGAGGCGTAGCGATGGTTTAATATGCTGTTTTTTGGCCATAAAAACATATATTCACTCGAGGTCGTAATCAGTACAAAGTCGCAAGTATGTTGTTGAACTAAACCCACTCATTGTAAATTGTTTTGCTTTTTCTTTGCTTTCCACAATTCTGATGTAATTTTACTCGCTTATTTGGTTCCATCTTAGCCAAGCAGAAGTTAAATATTTACCTTCCGGTATGCATATTACATAAATTTATTTTGGCAAAGGAAGTGTAACCTTTTTCCAGAATAAATATCTTGTAGTAGTTCGTTTGTATCGTTGTTTCAAACCAGTGGAGAAAATCTGAGGATTTCTGATCGGGTATGTCTATGCCGTGCCTTGAGTTGATTTGATGAACCAAAGAATGCGATGAGCGCAAAGCCGGAAACTTATAGCACCGCGGTTTGTTTAGCACTGATTTGCATTATGCAGCTAAGGTGTTCCGATGTCCCAATGCTAACTAAATTATGGAACATTTTCACATTTTATTGGTCAGCAACAAAGATGATCGAATTCAGAGTCCATACTCAGAAAAGTGCATTTTTGAAAAATGTTTCAATTTCCCACTTTAGAATGTCTTATAAAATTACTCAACCGTCATAAAATGGATGGTATATTTCGACAGCCCTCGTGACGTTAGTTCAATTGCAGTTGGTCTGATAGAATTCTCTCATTCCGTTCCGGATATACGCCCTAAATGGTCGTTTTGATTGTTCGGTACTTGGAGATGGTTCTGTGGTGATATCACAGAGATGGAATACGATCTGCAAGTGTCGAACATGCTGAATACGAATCTGATCCACAATGATACATGTTTCAATCGTGTGTGCTCGGTTGTCTTGTTGCAACCGCCTGAGGTGTAGCCCAGCATCGTGCGATGGGTGCAAGATGACGCATGCTTTGATCGCGTATGATCCATTGATGTAGGCAGAGCGTGGCCCGGGTGGACTTTTCAGCGGGTGGGGGATGAGCACACAGACGCGTACGCGTACTACCAAGATATATCACGGTGTGTGTGTATCACAGCCGTTTGCCTTGCGCTTCAGCCGTAGGTTGAGAATTCTATGCCGCACGGTGGTCATCCAGACATCACCAGGAGGCTTGAACAGTACATGGGCCTGTTAGTGCCAATGGGATCAACCGGACAGCTTGAAATGAAACTGAGACAACTTAAAAAGATGCTCTAACAAGTTGCAATGATACTTGCCCGACTTGAATTTCAAAAGAAATAGCATACGTCCCAGGGCCAAATCGCAACCCGCCATTGATGACCGAAACAGAATGGTGGTGCAGACTACGTATTAATTGTCCCAATTTAAGACGTCCGAGCATCAATTTGAGATGTCATGTTGCTATGTCGATAGTATGACAGTGCGATTGCGCCATCGTTTCACATTGTCTTGTACTTTTGGGGTGACCTTGCTATCACGTACAGCCCATCCGTGTGGTGAAGGCACACCTGCTGTGCAGGCGACGTTCACTGGGGCTGCTAAAACTCGCGGTTGTAGACACGGTGTTTTCTCGCTCGGGTTACCTGGGCAAGCACCCGGTCTCTTGTTCCGGCTGCACTATTCGATCGACCGATAATTGTGCCCGATCGGTTGTGCATTTCGGGCCTGCGTAGGGGGACGCTAAGTTCTAAATCCGATGCTGCATAAGTGCTGGTAGAGAATCACCGCCGGAGAATCAGTGGTGGAACGGTGCCCCATTTGGGAAATCCGGAATGGAAAACGTTCCAGCGATGATGACACGGTCAAAGTTTAACTATAGTCTAAAATACACTATTTTACTAAGCGGGTACGGTAAACGGATAATCATAATAAAACTTGGAACTTGTCTTAACTACGGCCTACAATATCCACTAATATATATAACACAAAACCATTTTTGGTGTTTTTCCAACTGGCTTTTTTCGCGTCGAACGATCTTGCTAACTACGTCGGAGATAGAATTCCGGAAGAGAGAAAAAATATTGTGGAAAAATGTATACTTATTTCATAAAATTTTTAACGAACTAATTTTAAACTTACAAAGATGAACACCTATTAAAGTTTTATCATTTTTCTATATTGATTTTCATTTCATTTTTTATCCCATTGTAACGGTGAACACATTTTTGACTGAAATGTAGACACAGCCGCCTGCACAACTCATCTATAATACAATAATAATACAGTACAATACAGTATGTTTTCTAACCTGCTGCTTGTATAGCAATATAGCAATATATATACGAAGATAGTTTTCTTCCACCTTCAGAATATTAACAGTAGGAATAGCACTGTTAGCACTGTTTTAGCTCCTCGATCCTTCTCGGTTTTCGAGAATAAATGGTTTGTTTTAGATATACTTGTCAATGACATTTATTTTATTGTCATTTTTTCCTAGATATTTTTAATGTTTAGAATGGTACGTGATTCTCGAAAGCGAGATTATACGGATGGATGGAACCTACATTATTCCTGAATAACGTCATTCACCATTGGTCAGCTCGAGGCACTTGGTTGTTTACTTTTTCAGTTAATTTATGGTAGCCCCAAAATGCACTTAGTGTGTTGCTCAATGCTGTTAAAACATATTTCCATCATTGAATTCAATAAGTGAATGGAAGATCAACCAGATTCAGTTAGACAGTGAGTACATTCTACTCCAGGGATAAACTGTTGTTTCGATTTTACGGTTTATGTGTTGCATAAAAGAGCTCGCAGTTCGTATTGTAGTACATAAACAATACGTGACCCATGTGTCTCAATTTGCACATCAAGCTTCGGGAGCTATACGCATGGTAGAGATCATTGGAGAGAAAAGACCTTGGATTTTCCTCGTCTCACAATATGTGCTACTACCTAGTAAATCAATTATCAGTTGTTGCTGTGATAGAATTTACAACATTTGGTTCCTCCGGTTGGGTCTACTTTGACCACCTATTTGCACCCGTTCTAGTAATTGTTCACACGAATAAGCAGAAGTGACTCTGTTTATTCGATCGGTGGATCACTGCATCCCGTTTTTTATACTTTTTTTCTCCATTTTCACTCTTCCGCGTGAATTATCTTCAAACTGGGTTACCAACTTCACTAAAGTAAACCATAACACAGGATTTTGCATTTCAACTCATTATCGGTAGCAGTCTAGGTAAAGTGTTATGCATTTTAATAGATGATTCTTTAGACTCTATCTTCATACCCAATCCTCACTTCATATATTCAAACATGCGTCTGGATGAACTGAGGATTGCGCTCACAGATGAAATCTGAAAGATGGTCATTCCAAACCTGAAAACAGGATTTGTTGGAATACAAATGTGAATGGACTGTTCTGTGGTAAAACCCAAGAACCGTTTAAGTGAATCCATAACGATTCGTCTTTGTAAAATGTTTTGTTGTACACACATTCACGAACTAAGTGTTGACAATTACAAATTTTGGAAAACCACATGATTCTTAATTAATCTAAGCATTTCTGTGTATTTATTTCAGGTTGATAATGCGGTATGATCTTCTAATTACAAAAACCTATTCGCTGAGAAGAAAGACCGAAGATCTCTCATTAGTTCCAGAAGCAAATGTCAACTCAATCAGGCAGAAGTTCAAATATACTGAAAATATAGCTCCAAATATAAACAATTTCTGTCACATTGTGTTCTGAATTCAACGATGAGATAAGTGGCTCTCATTAAAACACGGACCACGAGGTTAGTCAAAAAATGAAACATAAGCTGATCAAATTCAACAAGTGAGAATATAATAGTAACACTTTCATGTGGATTTCTTTGATATACAATCAGTGCTCAGGTGTTCGGACCGTGTTAAATTTAGGGTTACCAAATAACAAATGGTTGAGCGAGAGAGAAGTTCGCCGGGTTCTAACACGAAACGAACGCTCGATAAAGACTGCTCGATCACTTCCGCTCATAGGTGAATGAGTGAAAAATGTAATCCAACTCCGACTTGTAACAATGAAATTTGCAACCAAGGAATGACGATTGCATATGGTTTTTGTGCCATTTATGTATATTAGTGTGACCTTGGGAGGCAGAAACTGCCAATCAAGATTTTTCATCAGCATCCCTTGTCTAGATGAGATGAGTTCTTCATTCTAATAGCAATGATTAGTTTTTCTTCAGCGAAGAAAGGAGACTGAATTCAAGTGAGAGCCCTTATTGTTCAGACTCATCCTGATTTCAGAGAAACCCAGGTTGCCTGACTCACTGTTGATGTCGAGCACCTGCAGTGCATGGGTCAGATCAACTAACCTACTTTATCCGGCCTCCCAAATGCTGACCTTACACTGAAATTATCGACCCAATTTAGTGATTTTCTCTCATGATTGGCTCACGTTTCATGGTCTTGCTAACCCTACTGCTAGTCGCGCGCAACTTTGAACGAATGTATAAAAGTGTTACCGGATGCATTGAAGATTGTACTGGACAATAGGTTAGGACAATGGCACAAACTATATCCTACCCGTTGATATTCCATTTCCACGAGTAAATCTGAACCATCGATTAGCTTAACGAAAGCAGTGCGTTACCTCGAATTCACCCAATGCCTTTCGGAAACATTCAGTGATGTACGAGTATCAGCTATTGGTCTGGTTCTCATCAAAAAATGTCACCTCCACCACTAGGTTCATCCGATTGCTACTCAGAGTTTGGAATACTCAAATGTCCTAGACAAATTTCAGGAAGAAAAAGAACTATAATAATCAGTAGCAGTTGCAGCTGCCTTCGTCCAATGAGGTACACTGGAGTGGCCAATCACAAATGGTCAAGCAGTCTTGGCATAAAAATAGCGAAAGAATTGTTAATAACAAAAAAACGTTTATTAAAGATTTATGAGTGGCCAGTATTGTAAGCGTTTCCGTCAAATTAAAAGTCTAAACAAGGGAAATAGGAGTATACTAGGATACGCAGTGTTTTAAAACTTCTATAATTTCTAAAAGTTTTGAAACCATTATCCCCGACCAGCTGCGTGCATTTGTTAAGTGCGAGGGTTTTATGAATGACCGTCAATATGGATTTCGCACTCGTTGATCCACGGGTGACCTACTGGAGCTCACATTACAATTCTGGTCCACTGCACTCGATGACCACAGAGAAACCGTGATAGTTGAAGTCGGCCTGAATTACGAATTACGAGCCAAGAATCACGGACGCCAGGGAAACACTGAATCGCATTAGCACTTGCATGCAAGAAAAAGGCCAGATTAGTGGCAGTGCCTTTATTGGAAGAAATCAAGGGGATTAAATGACATACAGAAGAAGTTAATTGGTTATCCAAGTATCCACCAATCGGGTGCTCGTCGTCTTGACGTCATGCAGCTTCCGCCTGGACCGCACGACTTCTGATTGGGCGGCATGATTCACCTGTGTTTTGTTGTCCAGAAGCTGTATTGCGTAGGCGCTTGGCTGGTACCATCTGGGTAGGTAATCCAGATACTGTAACGCGTCGCTCCTTGGCTTGTGCTATCCCGGAGGCTAGAATCACCGCAGAAATTCAATCGGTTTTGATCGACTTTTAAGAGGCAGTTCGGTTCAGTTCAGTTTTTACAACCATTAATCATGCACTTTCGTGCGCCGGTGTTGGTTGCTGTCTGCTGCCCCATTTAGTTAAAAGAGCAGAATGAAGATTGGAATGTTGAAAGGCCCCGGCCTCGGACTCATCCCCGTGTAGAGTTCTACCAGCATGCTTTTCGATGCTTCCAAAACTACTATCTCTTAAATATATCCCTTATTCACATCCAACTCAGAATTTCGGACTACATTTCTAACGTTTATTTCCTGTGGAATCATCAAGCGCACTCTAAGCTGATTAAGTACAAATGCCCACAACTTTACTCCATGAATCCTTAACTAGATTCACTAATTATTGGTGGTTGGGGTCCTGTTTCGAAGACAAAATACAAGAAACTGGTTCCATTTTTATTCTTGATTTCTATGATAATCAGGGTTTTTTTGCATCAACCTGAGTTTTTAAAGTACAAGTTACTTCGAAACTATCGTAAGGAACAAGCTGAAAATTTAAAATACCTTTTTACTTCCTTTTTATTTATAACACATAGAAATTTTCAGTCCTTTTTCAGAAAGGGGGCCCGCGGCCATACGAAGGCTTCTCGTGGAAAATACAGAAGTGGGGGAAATGGACAGTGGTGGGGTGGTTCGAACTCGGGAATTCCGGGTCACCTTTATCTGATAACCACTTGACTACCACCACCCTTCATAGTTTTTTCTTGGGTGTAGCATTATTTTAGCCTTTCAGTTCAGACAAGATACTCGAAGCTCGAAGACAGAACTGGATTTTATTTGTAACTCATAGGCACAAAAAGTTTGCACCACCAAAACTGGTCTTTCCAGGAATAGAGCAAACCATGACCTCGCGCGTTAAACAGCCTTCACCTGTCATTTTCTCCTTAAACTAATGAAACTTTATCGTTATCCATGCCAAAGGCTAAAGATCAGTATTGACTTTTTCTGTAATAAGATCCACCTCACATTGGATCAAACAATACTGAATGTTCTACTAATATAAATATAAGTGGTCAGTTGATGAATTTATCGAAAAACAGTTTGTTTCGCCTGTTGGATTTTATTTTCAATGTTATCAGATTTTTTATAGTCGGTGAGGTAACAGATTTGAGACGAAGCCAAAATCGCTAATCACAACGGACAACACAACACTGACTATAAATACTCACTTTGACTGCAGTATGCACGTGTACAGATGCAGCGAAATGACCATGGATACATTGTGTTGTGTTGTCCGTTGTGATTAGCGATCTTGTCTTCATCTCAAATCTGTTATCAGATTTGCCAAAGCATCAATCAACCCCAACCGGTCAAAGTCTTTCAGGTTAAGATCTAATTTGTACATATTGTCCGTTCACTTGGCAATTCATTGGCTGCAGAGATGATAAATTGGCGTGTTCTATATCTTACGCTCATGCTGGAGTAACTCATATTTTTTAAAATTTGTCTTAATTTATCAAAGGTCCTGCTGTTTATCATAGCAATTTGAAGTATGTGGTGATCAAAACCAGATTAAAGGCTCATAATCAGCTTCTTATTACCCAATTATATCATATCGCTTCTAACTTATTAGGGCCTCATGCAACCTGTCGATCGAAGTTTCAGTCGTCAGCTTGTCGGGTTTAATAACCGGGCAGCAGACTTTCGGTGGGTACAGTCTTCATGAACAATGATCCTAATTATATCAAAGTAGTCAGTAAATAAGCCTGCAATCTGGCGTCAGTGCTTCTTCTCTTTCTAGGTTTACAAAAACGCAGACCACAGGATTTTCTAGGAATGATGGATCAATGATTTCTTTAGTTTCTCGTCCAATGTGCGTCTGGCATTCCAGCGCTAAGATTGGAAGGACTTGTCTCAGTCACAACAAAGGAAGCAGCTTAAATGTTAAATATCAGTGCGATCGAGTTTTCACTTCACCTGAGAACACCGGACTACGACTGCCTCTGTTGACTGTGGACATACCATATCCAACGCTCACCACAACTGATTTTTCCCCAGAAATCATAGCATCAAAACTGCAGTGTTTGAAAAGGAATTCATCTCCAGGGATAGATAATACCCATCCACAAACCCTCATCTACTTGACAAATAAAGCACCTCAACGATTAAGCGAACTATTCCAACATATGTTTGACAAATCTGGGCTCCAACAAACATGGAAGTAAGGACTAAATTCACCAGTATACAAAGGTGGCTGTCGTAGAGACCCAGTTAGCTACCGCCGGTTATTCTTCTCCCCGTATTATCCAAAGTCATGAAATCCATTGTTGCGGACAATGCGGTGAATCACTGGGAAGAATACGTGTTATGCAACACGGGTTTCGTCGCAGACGATCTTGTACCACCAACCTGCTTCTGGTCCAAGAAGTGTTAAAAAGCAGTAGATCACGGCGATCCAGTGGACGTAGTGTACCTCGAATTCTCCAAAGCATTCGAGGGAAACACAAAATACTGCTGAGGCAACTACAAAATTCTTGAATTTGCTGTTTGTACCGGGTGGGATGGAAAAAATTCTTCGACAATGCACCACGGCAGTTTGGATTTCTTGGTCACTATCTAACCCTATCAGCGTAGCCCGAGGAGTTCCACAGGGATCCGTGCTTGGCTCTCAACTTTTTCTAATTGTCATAAATGATCTAACAGACATTCTGGGGCCATAAACAATAATATTTGCAGACAATACCAAATATGGAAAACAGCGACAAAACTCAACGACTACCTGGCACTTCAGAGAACACTTGATGCTGATATCAATGTTTGATCGAAACCGAATTCGATGCATCGAAGTGTACGATCGTATCCCTTCGCCACAAAACTCGGTTTCCTTACTTCCTGGGATATCAACGACTTCCGTCTCGAATGAGAAGGATTTTAGTGCCAATTTTCAAGATAACCTATGTTGTTCCTTAAACTGTTCTAGGGTGAGACATGTTGGTTTGATAAAGCCAGTATTTGGCAAATTTGAATCTATGCTCTTTGTAATCAGTCTGTATTCGACTTCACGTAGAGTTTGTCATTTAAGCGTATCACCTAACACTCACCTCAGGAGGTACTCACGCAAGTTAGTGCTCGATTAGGATGCTGGCGTCATTCATCTGCTTGTAAGTATTTCCAATAATAATAATTTGATTTTGACTTAATGTTTTGAGAATACTGGTATAAAATTTGATAGACTGAATGCAACCATCTAGGATGTGGAGAAGTTGTGGATGCATTTGTATCTATTTCGCGAGTACATATTTTGCTTTGTCATTGTGGCGCTTAACCAGTCGGTATTGCGAGGTGAATTATTTTGCTGCATTTCGCGTGCTGTTTATTGAAGAGAAAAGAGTGAGGGTGACTTTTGACCAGTGACGTTGGTAACAGGTCCGTGGTGTGAAGCGAAATTGGGGAGACAGCAGGAAAAGTGTGATCGACGCACGAATTATTTTGATTGCACAACATCAGAATTACCTCACTACACTGGTTGGGTAGTTTAAGTTTGACCGCGATATTTCCTACTGATGTAACCGAGATTCCTGTTTGCAGATGTGTAATATTCCTTCAGATAAACTCGGAAGGACAACCATTGGCTCTCAGTGCACCTTTAACGTGTTGTAGCTCAGATTGGAGATTATCAAACGCAAATATTAGTCTAGCTCGATCGACAAGAGTCCACGTTTGTACAGGATGGGGGGAAACTGTGAAAGTGAAGATAGTACCCAGTTTATGAGGATTTCCGGTACACTGATCTGGAAATCGAACCACATGGCCTGCGAGCAACGTACGGATCGGAGAATGGTGGTTGACTGTCCGATTCATTTCTGTTGCGATTCGTAGGTTTTGATGCAGTCCTTTCAGATAGCTTGAAAGCAGTTCAGTTTCAGCCCTATTCGTGCGGATGGCCAACGTGTCATCCACGTAAAGATGGTGTAGCACTTTTGCTGGATTTCTCGCTTATATATAGTTGTACCCAGTAGGCTAGCCGTTTGAGATGCCATCAATTTATCGAGAGGTTTTTCCTTTGAAGGAAAAGACCACATTCTATGCGCCCAATAGCAACAGTCGTTTCAGGATCGATGCCGGTAGTTCCCCTTTCATTTCCCAGTGTTTCATGAGGTTGCAAATCACCCGAATGGCTATCATAAGTGGAATAATGGTAAACAGAGATACCATATCCAATGAAACCATGTAATGATTTTTGATGTTAAAGTTCCAGTAACTTCACAAGCCCTTTCGCCACGCTATGTTGATGGGAGTCGTGCTACGATAGGATTTCCCGGAGTGGTGTACGTTCTTTGTGTAGTTTAGGTAAGCCGTATAATGCAGGTAGATAAGATCCCCTCGGTTTATAATACTTCACAGTTATTTCATCAATGAAGTAGCCTTCTGAGAGAAGTTGAATTTCTTTTATTATTTATTTCTGCAATTCACGCACACTGTCAATGTTTGATCAGGAATCTAAACGATTCCCATTGTTTCGTAGTCATGCCAAATACATCACTATAAATATTACGCTGTTTATATATAAATCAGTATTCAATCATAAAAACGCAAACAAATGTTTCGGGAAAGGGAAAATAACCTCATGGGGCTAAGTTCATCTTAGGACCGGATATGGAATTCTCAATGATCGCATAATTGTTAGGTCATCCGATCGTTGGGACCACTGGGAATATGTCTTACGCCTACACCAGTTGATGTGATGAAACACAAGAATGGCATTCGTATATATACTCAATTATACTATCACCTTGGTCTTTGCCACTGATTGTCGATTTCATGGGTCACAATCCTAGGCTGACATTGATCATGAACCCAGGCATTGTTATACGCTGGTTCAGCTGGTCGCCTTTTCGTGTATTTCACACTTCTGGCTGCTACCGAAGCATCGACTCAGAACCCTTATCCTTTTTGTATTCGCTTTCATTTGGGCCACTTTGAAAGTTAAATTCACATTTCATCATTTTCGGAAACAATCTAAATAAGTTCGTTCCTACGTCCATGTTCATCCGACTGTTATTTTTAACAAAAATAATTGAAACTGACTTCCTTTTGGTTACCTCTTCGGACAGTATTATCGGGTGGTGGATACTTACAAATTATCTTTATGTTTCAGCGGTGTCTACGATTTGTTCTGAAAGATCCTTCAAAGAGTTACTGGCATGGTGGAGTGGTCAAATTTATTTCGTCCCGACTTTGTCCACTCAATGGATTGATATACTTCTTTTAACGATTGTTGCCTTTAATTTGTTAACTACTTATGAGTAATACGGATGTAAACATATGCTCTAGTGGTTATTGGGATGGCCCATAATTTCGCAGGTGAAACTGTAGTGTCTTTTGGTCAGTGGACAGCACGATGACGATATAGTGTGATCGTTGCCAACAATCTATAAAATAATGGTTTATTTAAAAAGTTTTACATAGAGATTAGGAAACAGATTAAAAGAGTAGGTTTTGTGAAGTGCTGGTAGACAGAACAAGCGATTCACACAAACCATATAACGGTAAACTTAAAATTCATTAATCTCTGAGTCGAATTTAAGCTTCATTTATTTAAAGCGAATCATGTTAAACGACTTACACAAAATTTCGTTAATCATACAATCGATGTCATATTCACGAACTCTTAATATAACTCCAAGAAAATCGTCATATTGATCGGTTGTTCCCGATTACAAGTGAGCTTGACTATTCCTCATCTGTTTTACTACACATAGCTGTTGAATGAATCCGTCTTCTACAAATGAGGACTAAGTAGATGTTTGCGTGCATAGGGTCATCATCAAATTTTGGTCAAACAGAGGTAATGGAAAACCGCACTGGCCCATTTTATCCACCGATATTGAGCCTTAGTGGAAGTGACAAAAGGCTACTGAAGAATACAATATGTATGTTAGGCAGTAATGTTGAGATTCGAACACACCTTAGTCTCAGAAGTGACTTATGATCATTCTGACCAACAAGGAAAACAAACAGGGAACTTTGGCGTGCGTTCACATGTGCACCACCGTATAATTACCTTTGGTTTCAATCCCAAGCACATTCACACAGGTGGTGGGCAGCTCCGCTGTGGTTTGGCTTACCACACCCCTGCTTCATTCATCGAAGCCGTATGTGGTTCATCAATTCAATTCACAGGATCATGATTTATGGTTTTCTTGACAAACAATCGCCGAAACGATTGAACGCTCACTAGCTTTACACAGACACTACATTTCCCACAATTCGCCGTAACATAGATTCTGTACACCAATTTCCCCAGCTTGCTTTTGTCTGAACCGAAACTCAAATGTTACTTCCCTCAGGTAAAATCCACCTTCAGTTCATAATCCAAAATTTGCACTCCTCATCTTTTATACACAAAGCTGGTGTCCATGGCTTTGTCTACCACTCAAGAATTCCAGCGACTGTAACTTAAACTCCAATCATTACATTTCTGTTGTTACTAGCTATCTCAACAAAAGGGCCATCTCCATTTTTGACATCCCATCTTCTTACATGGAATGCTTGTTTTTTTACGGACTTCAATTTTCATGCTATCTATCATTTTCAATCGTTTGTATCACACTGCGGTTTGTTTACTATTGTGTGTCTGTTTCCCCTTTATCAGCTCAAGTGATTTGCTGAACAAAACCTTACCTCTGGGTCTTCTGCACAATCGTGATCGATTGATTGCGCGGATATTTTTTACTTCGACACATTAAACGACTAAATTTTTCATAATAGTAGATCGTCAATGCACCTTACTGCCCATTCGGTCTTGGGACGTGAAGTCGAGCGTATTTCCATGGTCAGCAACCTCAATTCATCGATCGGCCGATCCACATCTGTCACCAGTTGATTTGGCAACTGGAACTCTTTTCTAACACATCAAATTTGCTCATGGGGCCAGTGTTATTGCTGTCTTTTAACATTCAAGTGAATCCATCCAAGCGCATTATATTGAGAACCCCATAGTGAATAATGCTTCTGCCGTCACACCACCGACTGGATCGGGTCCATCAAAATCCCGTCTATTCGGAATCAACTGATTTCTCCATAGACGGATAAAAGTGTGATTTGAAAAGCTAGGAAGTATTGGACAGCCTATTTGAGCTAGTTGGGTCTCATCAGCAGTGCCAATCCTAGTGACGGGATGCGTGACCTTTATCACGATCATAAAATGGGAAACAGTTTGAGCAAATGCCCAGTGATCGCGGGGAAAGTATGCTTGAGTTCTACCTGTGGGGTTCTGGGTTCGATGGACTTGTACTGTTGATGAAATCTGAAGGATCAAATGACGAAACTAAAAGTCACTTTGTGGCCTGAAAACAAACCGAAATCCAGCCGGAAAAATAATCCTCTATCCATTCGTGCCAGTTCGATGGCCAACCACGTTGGACGCAGTGCAAAGTTGTCGCTGACGAAAAACAGTGACTCCTTACACAACACAAGCTAATCAAACTGTCCATCACTCTGGTATAACACAAGGTTCCAAAAAACTCAGCATTTGAAGCCTCACTTTGACATTAACCATTTCACTTCACCCCTCAGTT
>UZAN01045549.1:0-10812 GCA_900618425.1 Echinostoma caproni
TTTGACTTTGACTTTGGTCCATTAGCGTAGACAACCGTTTGGGAGGCGTATATAACTTTTGGCAACTAGTGGCGCAGCTGCCGCTTAGATACCCCTCGGTTCAAATTTATACGCAGAGTTAGCTCGTATAGTTTTGTCGCTTATTATTGTAAATTAATAGGAGTGAAATCATTATATCTTTCGTCATTCTCATCGTCATCATACGGATCCCATGATCAAGAGTTTCTCATCTGACTACAATTTTCATTCTGAATTGAAGTATTGTCTCAGCGACCGCCGGTTTGGCTTCTTCTGACGCAGATCCACTGCACACGTGTTCACACACGAAGATCCACTGTACACGTGTTCACACACAAGTCTTCTGCCGATTTTCCTCGTTAGAGTCGTTTCTGGTCTCTATCGTTATCGGATTTTGAGCGTTCGACTGAAATGGGTGTGGTTTTCCCTGGTGAAACTTTAACAGTTTGGACTATCTCGCATTTTATCACTTGAATACGGAAATTTATTTGCGACAATTATTATTGTATTATTGTATTATAGATGACTTTTGCCGGCGACTGTACCCACATTTCAGTCAAAAGTATGTTCACCGTTATAGTGGGATAAAAAATGAAATGAAAATTAATATGCAACAATGATAAAACCTAAATAGGTGTTCATCTTTGTAAGTTTGAAATTAGTTCGTTACAGATCCTCACCGTGTCAGTGAGAATACTAGCCAGATTGGGAACCGTTGAGTTGCAGTAAATGTTTATGCGGGTGGGCAAGCAGCGAAAATTGCATCGAGTTGAAGCGTGAGAACGGCAAGCGGATAAATCAGGATTGATTGGATGACTGCGGTCACTGAGGATCTTATGAGCGAAATTCTCACATGAAGTGATACGCAAATTGCACTATTTTGTGTTCAGAATGTTTAAAGAAATAAGAGAAACACGGCTGATAATTACTAAACCGCGACGTAGAATAATGAAGTCTTTTCTAAGTAGACCACGAAAAATAACGGGCGAACAATAAAGTACGATAGGAAAAAAGGATGGATAAACAAAGGAACATACAGTTTCCTGCCTGACGCGAAATGGTCGCGGCTTGCGTATTTGAAAAAAATGAGCGACGCAGCCTACCAACACAAGCAAGCACATGAGAGGACCACCGTAGATTGCTATCTATGGCAACTCCTAGGTATTTCGTGGTATGTGTTCTGGTGATGGGTAAGGAATTGATGACTGGTGGATCCAGGGGGTATTGAGATCGGGAAAGACTAAAAATGCATTCAAAGCATTTAGAAGTATTCAGTCGGAGACCGGATTGGTTGGAAAATGATTGCACTTGCAACAAACTGTCGGAAAATGATTCTATGTCCGATTGGTTTGAGATGGCTTGACAAACGACCACGTCATCAGCATACTTGAGGGTCTTGGCCGGTGGGATCGAGGGTAAGTCACTGAAGAAAGTCGAAAATAGGTAGGGGGAGAGCACAGCACCCTGAAGGACTTCAGAATTATTCACTTACGATTTTGAAGTACTGCCATTTGCTNATTTGCTTTCATCTTTTGAGTCCTTCCTTTGAAATAATCTTTCAACCATGACAACAAGCTGGTGGGGCAATCGAATGACTCTAACTTTTGCAGGATAAGAGATCGTGGAACGAAATCAAAAGCCGAGGAATAGTCAGGGAAAACACAACGAACCGACTTTTAAGAACTATCTAAGGATTTGCAAATAAAGTGCATCATTGAAGAGACGGCATCTAAAGTGCACCTATTTGGCTTGTACGCTAAATGCAGGAGGTCATTGGGAACAATAATACCAGATTGCAAGTGGGTGAGAATAGCGCGCTCTGCAAGTTTACGTCCAGAGGAGGTGATGGCAATAGGATGAAAGCGTTTAGATAAAATGCTAGATGAAGAGAATTTAGGAATGGGAACAATGTTGAACGGTCTCCAGGAATCTGGAATCAAACAGGTGTAAATTGATTGGTTAATAAGGGACGTAAACATCTCTGTAACTGAAACAGAGCCATATTTGAGCAATGTCGAAGATAAACCATCCGGGCCAACTGCGTTCGTGGTTTTCGTAGTTTTAAGAAGATGATAGACCTCCTCCTGGGTGACCGGGTCTATGGTAGATAGGTGCTCTGTGGGGTACGGAGACAGGAGATCATTCGGAAGATAAATGAATACAGCACTGAGTCTGTTCACGTCCATAGTTTTGTTCGTTGTCCGTTTCTTCTGTCCGCAAAGCAATCTGATCCCTTACCATAGCCGTCTTCCATCTCCAGCTCCCAGAACTTGCTTTGCGAATGAAGCATTCAGTCTTTTGATCTCTGCCCTGATTTGCAGTAAAGTTGTTTCCCAGTGCCTGTTTGATGTATCTTGAACGCTAGTTCTTTTTGTCTTCCAAGAGCTTTCAGCCGCGGAGAGCACATTCTGTCAGTGTGAACAAAAAGTGTCTCCACAGGACAGCATAGATTGAAAATCATGTTAGCTATTCCTGTAAAATGTTCAACAGAACAGGGAGACTGTTGAACGGAAAACCATGAGGAGATAATAGCAAGAGATTTTCTGAGGAGGAGTCTGTCGGCTGAAAGGTTCCGAATTCTAATGTTCATTTATTTTGTTTGAGTAAAACTGAGGTATGCTAAGCGATAGTAAGCTTTTGGTCTAAGACGTAGGAGACAGTGGTCACTAGACAAAATTAGCGCCTTCAGTTTGAGAGAAAAGATATTAGGTTGATTAGTAATAAGCTTGTCCAAAATAGCATTTCCTATGGTGGGCGTTAAAGAGAGATGTGATAGACCGAAAGAAAGTAGAGGTTGGGTTGATCCGTGATTAAAATTACCGACAATTAAAATTAAATTATCGTCAAATAAGGGAGCAATGAAAGGAATAAATGTATCGCAGCAAGAACTGATTTCAGTTTGTGAGCAAGAAGGGGCAATGTATAGATTTGTAATAATTGTGCTCCGATTAGGGGGAAATCTAGGTTANAAAACAAACAACGTTACGGACTTGCCGCACCAACTGGAGTTAATGTAGATTATTACACCGCCTCCGGACTTCTTTTTGCTTCTTTCTCTGTCTTGTCGGAAACTTACAAAACCAGGTACGTTGACCAGCGAATTGTCTATATTTTCGTTGAGCCACGATTCCTGTATGCATATCACACACGTGTTTGTGTGCACGCGATGGGTTAGTAGATCCGTGAGTTCAGCCAGTTTGCTAAACAGTGAGCGAATGTTAGAACTGATTAATGACGGAACCGTCATCTTCATGGGAGGAATTTTTGCAAGCGCAGTCTACCACCTAAAACGCTTTCGTTTCTTGTTCCGAGCAGAAAATCCAGCTCGGGCAGAACCATGTGAGTTGGATAACACAGAAGAACAATAAATATGCTTTAGCTGTAGTAATAATTCTCTGGGATACGAACGTCGAGAGAACATGGCAGAAACCAATTAATAAATTCCAATGCAACAGTGAACACAAGCGTAGCGCAGCCAATCGAAGGGCGCGAGTTCACTTTAAAAACTCGGTTCACTTAAAATGGCAGTTTCCTTAAAAATACCTGTGAAAGATATATTTTTTTTCAAATCGATCTTAAACAAAAGAACACAGTTGTGCACAAGTTTCCTGTGACATCGTGATGCGATTGATATACCGGTATTCATCCATTTTTATGTCTTATTTATTGACGGATGGATGAAATTCGGATAAAATAAATTAACTGAAAATCTATCACATTTCCATCATACTATCATGGGAGTGTCATTCTACTATTGTGCTATTCACACATGATCCACCCGTGGTAGAATACTGATCGACGTAATTTATTTCAGCAAGAGGTTGTTTTTTCCTCTCGTGAACAAGAAAGTCCGAGAAAACTGAGCAAGAATTTTTATTGTTCTCGCGCACCTGTGCACTTCAAAACCTGCGGGGAAGAACAGCGCTTAGTAGAAATGGGAACCGAGACCAAAGGTATAGAGAGAGACAATTTCTGGAAATTTTAGGTGCGTTGTCACCATGATCAGATCGGTAATTACTATATTATAAAGTTTACTGTGCTGGTTACATTACTATGAAGGTTTCCTCAACATGATTTGCAATGGAGATACCGCGACCGTTCATTGTATTTTATCTCCGGAAACCTATTTGCCTCCAGTCAACAGAATGCACTATCGGCACTTGATTTCTGGTGTCCAAACAGAGAATGGAACACGGTCTGGTCAATATCTTTGCCGTTCTTATCCGATCGCATACACCAACTCCCACAATTTTTCGTGCTGCATCCCCTCCAATCGAATATGAATCAGATACCGTCCCGAGTCTCAAGTAGTCAGGAGCCGCTTTACGCCAGTGGCATGAAGCTAACGCTCCAGCAATATTCGTTCATGCGCACTGAGTTCAAGCTTCTCAAACTTATGGGTTTTTTGAAAGATTCAATTCAGATACGAAGGAGAGAAAAATCGGTAGTCTACTTGATTTAGAAACCAGTCATCCTTATTCATCTTGTAATTTACATTTTGGCGGAGATGTAGAACAAACAAGTTACATTGGTGGGGCGAATAGCAAATGTCATCTTGAACAAAGAACACAACACTGCAAGCGAGCACTAGTTAATTGCGGAATCATTTCGCTACATCTCAGCTGGTGCTTACTGTGGAAACAAAATAGTTTGTATACCACAGGACATGACAGTCTAGCATAGCATCCCCTCTTCCGCTTACGCGGTCACCAGGCCAATGCCAGACCGATGTCGACCTCCTTTTGCTTACAAAGCACGGGCTGTCGGCTTTTGGCTGCCATTGCGTCTGAAAATCTTAGCAGCAGTCTTGCAATCGGTTTGGTGGTCAGTCTGAAGCAAACAGCGAGCAGCTGATGATGTAGGTGTTCTGTTCCAGACTGGCTTTTTGTGTAGCGCTCAATCTCCTCTGCTTGTGTTCGACCCATTATCATTTGGATATGTCATTTTGAGAAACTGAAACAGCTCGGGGATCAAGCGTTGTTCGACAGTTGACATATTTTGTTCGTTCATTCGGATACAGTGGAGAAGTAAATGATACTGCTTTTCAATTTCTGTCAACAATCGACAACCTTGCATTTTACTGTGCCACTTGAGGACATTGTCTTTCAGCTACCCATTTGATCGATCATTGATAGAGAAAGGTTTGTAAACTAAAACAGAGGAAGACAAAATAGTGAACGAACTATTTTGGTTAATTTGTGTAGAATACGGAGAAATAATGCCACAATAAGAGAACAAGCAAATAGTATGGAATAGTTGCGCCTATCCAGACCAACGTTTTCTGCTTACGTGCATCATTTGTGGCAATGTATTTTCTGTGAAAGACACATCATACATGCAGTAAGAAGTAAACATGAACATAAGGGAGGAAGATTGAGGAAAAGTAGAAACGCACAGTTGAATCGAATTCAATTTATAGGTTAATAGCGTTTTTCCTCGCACAGCGTTCCATTAAACCAAATGAAGAAAACTATGAACTAAAATGAACTGAATCCCTTCCCCCTGTGCATGTTTTCCACAGGACAAATTCTATACTGTGGTGTCATTGATCACCTTTCAACCAGCACCGGTTGTTCACGGTCGAGTGAGAATTATTCCACTTCTAATTCAAATCAATCTACCTGTGAGTTGTACAATATTGGAAGGTGTGTGAGAGAAAAATTCGTTTCACACCACAATTTATTGTCTTGTTCAGTTAGGTTTAATGTATTGATCCCAGCACAAGAGTGCCTCGTTATCATGAACACGGACAACAATAACAAGATTACACTACATGGCTTGACCTGGTGTGAACAAATTTGAGCTTACCTTTTAGTCGAAAACTATTCATCGTGAAGTTGTGAACACGGATCGAAACAACAGATAATACCAGTAAATGAGAAAGGAAAACCATTCAGGTAGACTTGAACAAATATTTTCCCGGTTGGTGTGATTGTCGACAAAACAGGACACAGTGGAACTCCAATAAATAGTTATACGGAATAGTGGGAGTCAAGAACTGAGTTTGGTTATCCGGACAGACTGGCATGTGGATCGATTGTAATTGAAGGAATTGCCTGATAATGGTCTCGCTGAACATTATACGAGGAGTTCGCCTATTTGTGACCATACTTTGCGCGAATCAATTTGATCGCGTGTCAAACAGGATTGCGATTATCATTTTAACTTGTCCTGTTGATCTTATTAGAGCTACCAGACCCGTGTACTGTTCAAGTTTCATAGCGATGTCAAGATAATCCCCGTTCCGCGCAGTTTTATTAGCTTGGTTTTGAAGCGCGGTGGGATAAAGTGCTGTGACCTGTCTCAGACTCACCTACCCCATTTCCATGGCATATCTCAACAGTTTGACCTACAAGTACGCCTACGTGTTTATACGAGCTTCCTCCATCCCCTTCCGCTGATCAACAGGGTTTTGCTGATACTCGTGGATCATGCTTCGTTGCTTTAGACGTCATTATTATTCAGGTTCATATCCACTTATTATGCTTCTTGTGGATTATATTCCATTTCTCCGTTACAACCATGAAGCACCATTACAATTTACACCCTTTAAGTATTTCTATATCTCCGTAACGGAATCAGAAATCTCAATCAACCCAAATGCAGTTGAAATAACGAAAGGAGAGCTGACACAATTCACCATAAACTAAACGATATAACATGATTTTATAAATTACAACAACGTGTTCCCTACATAAACTGGTAACAGGGAGTTAGCATGCTCCTTCAAAACTGCGTTGTTTTGGGACTACGAAACTTAACAAGGATAGGCGAACTAAGGTGCATGGCCGGAACCGCCAACAAGTCAAGCCGGTTGACAACACGCCGGTCAACCAATCGTTTGATATTATGTATTCTTGTGTTCTCCCTCCTACCTGTATATAACGATGCTTTCTACATTAAAAAATTAGTTAGTATATGCTTCCAGCAGCGTTCTATTTTATTAACTATGGAGCGGCCATCCGGAAAAGAAAGCCTTTTCGGATAACGATTATTTGAGTATCCAGTATCGAGATAATTCTGTGCGGTAACAACAACGTGAATAAACAACACAGCAGCACACGGTTCCACCTTTAATGTCCGGAAACATTTCGCTGTATCTCTTCAGATACATAATGCAGTAAAAAATGAGAACTAACAAGTTACCGTTACTGTGGATGAGATGTTGGTGTTAAATTTGTCCATTTTTCTAAGAAGTTATCGAAAACATGTGAACGGGTCGCTATATGCACTTCACCAGTTTCGTTCTCATCCGTTACAAATGAGAGCTAGTGAGGACACTTTCTGATCATGACAGAAAAAATGTACACCTGATAGTCTGGTTGACTAAAACTATTCAGGACAATAGCTACCCAAACTCCTCCCTGAAAAAGCGTAGCACTAAACGTCTGAAGGTAAAGCGACTGAGATCCGTACTGAAGTATAAGGTTCTTCCACAACTACTATTCCAGGGTGATGACGTGAATAATTTGTTAGAACACCGCTTAAGCTCCGCCATCAAATGGACATTTAAAACAGTCTAACCAGTTTTCGCTTAAGCATGCGACAAAATACCCTCTACTTCAGTCTAGCAACCGCTTTCGCAGTATGCCGAATCCCAGCAACTGTACTAATTTATCTGTGGGTGTTCTGTCGCCTATCTAGGCATAACCGGGCGGCAGCTTAGACAAAAGGTAGCCGAACAGTTAAGACACTGGTGAATGAATAACACTCGAATGATTAAGATCAAAGGTCAACTTAACGCCGTTCGTCATGTGTTAGAGACTGGAAATCAGGTGAGCGTGACCGCGGCGTTCAAAAGTGTTCTCATCAAGCCAAGCTGGTGGTCGCAGAGACGACTGCTATAAAACGATGCAAACCTGAACTGCACAAGCAGGAGTTACTTGTAACTCTAGCGCGGCCTTGATAGAAAGATGAGGATATTTCACACAAACAACACATCAGCGGCAAGTGTAACCTGTTAGTTTTCATTATTTTGTCAAATGTTGTATGTATCTGAAGGAATGCAGCGAAATCTGTCGGGAAAAAAACATGTGGTACTGTACCACTGCGCTGTCTAATAGTGATTTCATAATAAATACTGGGTTCAAATATTAGGATGTTTCACGAAATTGCACTTTTCTGAGTATGGATTGCGAAGTCGAAACTCCATATCGCTGAAATCATACGGTCCACTGAAGCCACCGATCCACTGTAAGTTTCTACCACAAGATAAGCTAGTATCCATTGAACTGAAGTCCTGACATTCATATTTAGCGATTGCGAACGGACTTTGAACCATCTTATTTCCTTTGTTGATGAGGCCCACTGGACGAATTGAAATGATGCCTGTCAAATAAGAACATAATGATAGGCAGATTTGAGATAACCTAAAATAAATCAAATGATCGATAAGTAGTCCTAGGGCTTTAGTTTAAGGGGATACATACAGAGTCATTCGTACACATCGAAAGCACTTCCAGTCACAGCACACATGAAAGCTGCTTCATCCTTGTTGACGCTCAGTACCGCATTGCGTAACATTGTGTGGGCACTCGGTCGTGGACAACAGAAGTAGGATTTCCAATTCCCAACCCAACATATTCGTCCGTCGTGGATCAAATCCTTTTCCAAAAATGTAGTTGACGGACAGGAATTCACTAGGAGAATACATTCTTACCTTAGATTTATTTCTTTGAATCGGATCAACGCAAGTTTGGACGCAGGGTGACTACTACCGTTGAGTCTGGCATGCGCAATGTACTTGACGATTTCCTTGGTCCATTTTCATTCGTATTTCATTCCCAAATGAATGTTATTTTTATTCTCCTAACCCCTCCCCATTTCGTCTTTCGCTTTGTTCCCGGTCAGGTTGAACGTTTTATAACTGGCAAAGTGAGCTTCTTCATGAAAAGTTTTGAATGGGTAAGGTTTTTATCATTGTTATCTGAATATATGCGAAATCGCTTTGTGCGTCCTACACAGGGGTTTAGTTTCCTTCACCCCTTCCTCAAGCTGGAACATTAGTTTTCTACCGTTAGCATTTGAATATAATTCACGCACAAATTTTCAGCTTCTCAGGGATTTCTGAAGTTTGGCTCTGCGTTTTTTGATGTACAACGATGATGAGATAATGTCGATGCCTGTGGTTCAGAACCTAATTTAACTTTATTCCTTTTATATTGTCAAGACCACGGCGCGCACACACCTGTACCATGGGAAATGTCTACAATATCTTCTTTATATACATTAAATTGAATCATTTTATTCTCTGATGGCAACTGTTCGAACTCAAAACCTACAATAGACTATATTTTACTATTCTACTTCACACCTGTCTTAGTCCAGACTATATATAGAAAAATTATGATAAAGACAACCTTAAGACAAAACCCCCAAATGGTAGGTTGTCTACAAGCAGAGGCAGGCGATTTTTTTCCTGGAGATGTTTGACTGACGTCAAAGCCAAAGCCTGACCCATAAGACGACTTCGTATTGTGTGAAGGTCGCAATCCATTGCGTTCAGTGACCGGTCAATCGGGTCGTACAATTCCGGAACACAAAGATACCCAGAGGATTTTTCAAATAGGTGGTGTATTACGGACTGGAAGAAATTTCACACCCGATCGTGCAATTAATAGTGACTTTCGTGACTGGAATGCGCTGAAGACAGTTGCACAGTTCATGGTATAAATGATAGCCCAGATTCGGAATAACCGTATCCATCAACTGACTATTGGACAAGTAGTTTATTATGATGAAGTTGGTCGTTGTGGCGCACCAGCAGGTTTTACACATCAAACTTATTTCTCACCCGTAGTCACATTTCTCGCCGGTATCTTATACCATGAAAAGGTTACAATAACTTACTTCAAGCAAAATTCCCTAAGGGCCTATCCACATATTGTTGATTCCTCGTATGTTTGCAAAGAGTTAATCTAAAGTAAAACTGGATCGAACGCAATGGTTGGACCCTCTAGACCAACCGAATAGTAATTTAAACCTCTTTCCGAATTATTACGTTGCATTCCCCGTCACGTCGGATGTTAAGCATATTCTCTCCACTTTTCATCTATCGAACGAGAAGACACGACCCCTGTGGTAGATCGATAGCTTGGGTGTAATTACCCCACCGACACGCGTACAGTGGTTAAACAATGATTTGGACTTGCTGTGCTCAGGGATTTTGAGCGTAACAACGATAGACTCCATCACAATTGACTGTTTTTCAGTAGTCATTTGATACATAATGTTATCCCGGAGTCGGACTATCTTTTATACCAAACAGTGTACAACTACCATGCTCACTGTAACGTGTAATTAGTCGGGATTATATACACCAATTTATGGTTTCAATAAAATATTTGAACCTTGTGAGATCAATCTCAAACTTTTCTGTTCAATATTGATGGCTTGTTAAAACNGTTTTGTGAAACCCGACTGCTGGCTCAACGATGATTATTCAGATAGTGCATTGGGCTCGAAGCATTTCCGCGAGAAGATGAAATTGTTTAGTCTGAAGGATGAGTGAATGAAGAAAACTCAACCAAACTGAATCTGTTTATCATTGTGTGGATTCGATGAAGCATCTCATGGACAGCGATCCGCTCTCCAATCCACTGTGAAACACTGATAATAGTTCTAGGATGAAATGCAATACTTGTTTCGAAAATAGCCCGCAGATAGGAGTATATATTACGGAAAATAACAGTTAACCGTTACCTGCGATGATTTAACTCTCCGAGATAACAGCAGCTAAAAGACTAGGCGTTTCAGCTTTTGAACGACAAACCACAGTCCAATAGTATCAAACAA
>UZAN01045549.1:14467-25381 GCA_900618425.1 Echinostoma caproni
CATGCCATTTTCGTGCCCCTGGGGGAGGAGGTTCAAATCGTGAACGGTCAGGTGGGGAAACAAAAATTATCACACGGCCGTATGACTGTACAAAGTGATTGTGTGCCTGGTGTCAGTGAACTCTTATGGGATCATATCGATGAAACGTAATATAAGTTTATCAGTTTGCATAAGAACCGAGTTTCTGGCTAATTGCTTGCATCGTAAATTGATATTGGGAGAGGTATGCAAGTATAGGTGGTTATGAAAAATGGGCTGGCATCAAAACTGGTAAGGAGTTGCAGATTTATGGAAGATGCAGGGATGTTAATCAATGGCAAAGATGACGATGACAAACCAATAGCTAAGTTCAAAGACGCTTCCATAAAGAATGCACAACTATTGCACACGCAAACATAAACACACAAATTCAGCCAGAATAGTGTGTGGAATTTAAGACCGAAGTGGAAAACTAACAAGAAGAGCCAGATGTATAATCCGGGGAGGGGGTGAATGAATTATGATTCTTTTCTGATGGAATAAAACGTTAGTTTACAAAAAAAACACTTAATTTTTCATTTTCAATATGAGTAGATGGGTACAGCAAAAGTGTTTGCATGCTTTGTCCATGTCATTTGTGATGACATTATTTCTGTTTTGCTATACAAAATAGCCGAAAGTGGATAACCGCAGTAGAACACGGAACATGAACGGCCAAACCTTGGGACGATTACCCGTTAGACCACAGAAAACTGAATATTGCTATGTATACCATGTTTTGGACCGCACGAAACTGAAATGTTGGTATATATATATATATATATATATATATATATCAGGTCTGAGGCCACACTGTGTCAAACAAATCACGAAACAATAATCTTTATAAAAAAAAGTTCCATGAAACTGCAGACCGCAATACTACCAGCAAGCAGCAAACTTCAAGCTATGCAAATCAGAGTTCAATTGGAGTTCGAGAAACCTTGAACAAATGTGTAACTTAAGGCATAAAGAGGACTGCAAGAATTTTGTGGCAGAGGGAACACTCTCCGCACACCACGGAACGCAGAAGTACAGCGCTATATACCACACTGTCGTTGACAGCCACTTCCCACTATCTACCCAGTCTATTACACCGGGGGTTATTTGTTTCGTACCAAGGAGAATGCAGCTCACCGTAGCAGATTTTTGATACTTTATGAAAATTCCTTTCTAGAGCGGAAATCCACGCTGATGGCGAACAGATTTCGTTAGTTCCGAGGGTGTTCACTTTTGGGCCGCAGCATGGTACCTTGAGTTATTTCCACAACCTGCTGTAGGGGACTCAAGTGTAGTATCATCGGGCCCTTTTGTATAGGCTATTAGTTGTCCGACTTTGATTTTCTCCCGTTCACTCCTACATACATGCTGGTATACGCAGGTTTTTCCATAACAGAAAGCCCTACAGAACAATCTCTGTTTTGTCATCAACAGGCTTGTCAAATGATAATGAAATCCTTGCCATCGCATCAGCCAAACGACTAGTGCTGTTGAATATTTTCCTGATTGGACAGCAACAAAAGCTTTCCGAGGAAAATAGGACGAGATTGGTCAGTCGTGAGCTATCACAGATACGAACTTATGCCGAATTGGAACAAGTGTTACCGAGAGGTCAGGTCGTGGCCGCGACACGATTCCGTATCAAGCAGACAGCTCAGATTCATGTGAAGAAACCGGTTACTGAGGAATTCGAGCATTACCGCAATGTGGTTCAAGAACACGTGAGCCTACTGGATAAGTTGCCAGAACATACAGATGGAAGTTAGGGGGCCGAAAAGTGCAACCTCGCCTCCCGTCGTACTGATAACAACAATGAATCAAATGGGAAGTCGGTGGGGTTTCTTGACAAAAAAGATTCAAAGTGCGCAGTTCAACCATGTGAACGTGAAGATGATTTGTACAAGCCAAATCAATGTTTACAAACAAATATGTAACTAACATTTTCATACACGTGGTGGAGTCATGAATATACGCACGAGTGCGATATGGTTTGTCTGATTTCATTAAATGAAAGTCCCACTTGAGCATATATCGTGTGAGTGAATGAATTAACTTTTAGGAAATTACTTCGTTCCGGTCGTTCAATTTCGAAAGGATTATCTTGTTGGTGTCATGTATGAGTGTGTAGTGCTTAGCACTGAGATGCGTCAAAATGGACTTCAAAACGATGCAACTTCTGAGTTTTATCCGCATTGCCAGCGAAAAAATCAGTTTCATGGAACCAGTCCCCTTTCATAGGTTCATGAAATCAAGAAGCATCATGAGCATGTGTTCGACTAATTCGTGGTTATCTAATTAGCTGTGTACATGCATACAGATCGCGCTTGGTTGGACGAGCGACCGCTTGGGGGACAATATGGAGAGTGATAGTCACAAAACGGAATTCTTATGGGCATAGAGGTAGGGTGTGTTATCAATAAATGGAGGGCAGTCACACTTATCATGGTAGCGCCAGGCTAGGCCTGAATCCGACCTATTTATCTGGATTGGGTTTGTAACATCGAATGGTGGCTGCCTCAGCAAGACTATTTTTCTGACAAACTAGGACGCGGAAAGGGTTCACAGATTTTTCATATTGTTTGTCATCTATCATATGATGAGCGACTAAGCTGGACAGAATCTTGAACCCATTAGACGTCGTCTCGGTTTGTTTTTGTGACCATTGCCCTCCATATTGTTTAATATCATCTCTTCCCCGTGTCCCAAAACCTGTCACTCGTTCAACCAAACGTGATCTGACTGAATGTACAGAACTAGTGAGATAACTACGAAATCGTTGAAGTGAACACAATTTGTGATCATGGTGCTTCTTCTTGTTCTCATGAAAATCAACTTCAGGTCGGCCAACCAATAAAACTGTACCTTCACCTGTTGGATTATTGTTATCAACTCCCCTAGTGCGTACATTGTATTTTTGAGGTGGTATTGCTCTGAATCGCGTCTAATAGCTAACCGTCTGCGTTTGTCCTATTTGGGCGAAATCCAGCGGGGATGGAAGGTTGGCAGTCAATTTTTCGCCGGGGTAAATAGAGAACCTGAACCTGTCACTCTTGTTCGCAAAGTTCAGGTCCGACAAACGAACTTTCACACAAAATGTTTGTACGCAGCTGAAGAGATAACGCGGGACAGTTGAATTCAACCTGTCCTGTGATAATGATTGTTCTTGCTCTTGCCAAATTCTCAAATCGAACTGGATGCATGAAATGAGCACAAATCGCGCTTGCCATGTTCACTGTGCCCGCTTGTTATGATCAGCGTGGACAGTATTTCTTCATCCTTTGGAATAGTTGTCTGATCGCATAGCCGATGTACGTTATATTGACAGAATGATCAGATCACCACGGAAGTGGTCAGCGTAGGCAGGATAACTTTGTGGTGAGACTGTAAACACATATGACTGCAGCTGTGTCTAAGAGACGGTCTCCAATGCACCCATCAAATGTTTATTCAATAAAGCCAGATATTTCATCTCCTTACAATGGTAGATGATTGATTAATTTCGTAGTCCAAACCTTGTAGATAGGTTCGGATAAGGGCCTCTCCCGAAGGTTTTTTCTTGAAAAACCGTTTTTCTGAGAACATCCTTTATTTAGGTAAAATTGTAATTGAATAGCGCACGCTCGGATTCGGACTGAAAACCAACTGAATAGCACAGTCAGGTAGAACCAAGACGAGCTGCCGATAAAGGCAATTCTTTTCACAAAAGCATGTACATAAATATCACAAGCATCAAAAAAATCATTGGCCTATTCTTCGATGCCCAACGACAAAGCACCTTTGGTTGCTTTTTTCGCATTCAGCCGATGCGATTGATTCGACTTGAAACCACAAGATTGGTGGAGAAATCCGTTCCCTGACTGGCCACCCGGAATTTGTATCGTGGTGCGTGCGAAACCTTTGTACGATACCCACACAATTCTTCATCCAACACAATGTAAGAGCAGATTTTGCGTACCCGTGATGTTGGACTTTAAAATAAAATTTATTTTCTTTCGACTTGAAACGAAGCTGTAAAAATTTGTATATTGCCCCATCTATGCTTGTTTTCTGTGCATTCGACATTCCAAAAACCCATCGCCTTTTTGGAGAAGTGCTACATCTAGGAGGGTTAATTTGTTGCTTCTTTCCCAACTGATCCGAGCAGGTTCATGAACCTCATTGAACATGTGTCGTAAAATTGTGGAGTTGCTGTCAATTCAAGTTGAAGTCTATTTGTGTAAGACCAAACTACGTAGACAGTGAGTGTGCACTGCAGTGGCATTTCCTTCCAGTCCTTCGTCAATAGTAGACCAAATGGGAAGCCAAAAAACGGTGGTTAAATAAGGGGTACTAAAGTATGCACTTCTTGGCTGTGCAAACCGAAAGGGAGGCAGTACTCCAAAAAAGATGATCGGATGTGTGGCCTCACATACAAAAAGTACTGGGATATCTAATGGCAGTGTTGCACTGAAGTGGTCTCGAACGAACGGAGTGAACAAGCTTTTTTCCCCAGTCAAGACTGATAGTATTGAATTCACCTTGGGTCGATCATTGATGAGACACGTGTTCAGACCCTTATTGGTAAGTTATGGGGACCGTATTCTATCAGACAACACGGTTCTAACACCTAGAAGCTCAAGTAATGTTTTCAGCCTGATAACCTTGAACAAGCACAACGAGATGGCGACTACGGTAACAGTAACAATCCCAGATTAGTTCTAGCATAAGAGCACATTTAAAATAAGTGCTAATGGCAAAAAAGAAAAATTGCAACTGAGATTCATTTACCCCCAGAGGGAGCATTCAAACGCATAGCAAAAAACGTAGACAACTCCACTCCAGTAAAAAACGGTTTGTGGAATAGGCGTGGGGTACGTTCGTGCGGTAGGAGTGTGCGTGTTAGGGAGCGGGATTTCTTAGCTCGGTAAACGACCTATAATGAGTGTAACGAGCCCGCAAAGAAAGACGTCCGGTTTTTGGATTGCGCATCACAGCTCGGCTTCGTCTGGCACATCGGCCATGAACACTTCACGATTTTCATGAGTCCAAAAGCCTTCGATATCGGTCAGTATATTGACAACCGTATCTCCTTTTCCACTGCAACAAATAGACAGACGGGAAAGGGAACAAATTATTGTGAGTGTAACGCAGATAATTCCAGAATAATGCAGGAGAATCCTAGACATACTAACTGTGGATTTAATTCCAGTTTTTATAACCATTAATCCGGTGCCCCGGTTTCGGCCACTGTTTCATGATTTCCCATTTGGATAAACGAGTAAGGAGAAATTTCGAATTTTCAAATTGGTGTCCGCGTGGAAATACAGAATTCATAAAGACTAAGGTTACAAAGAAATTGATAAGAAGAACAAGTGCTACTGTGGATCAGACGCATCCTTATCACTCCGTATCTGTATCTGTAACCATCGATTGTGACGATTCCGAAGTTCCCATCCAGGAAGTCGAATGCGACCTATGTGAACAAGTATCCTGGTCAGGGTTTTCATACCATCACGCCAGGTCTTAGTTTGGCCACCCTTGGCTTTTTTCCACCAATCACCTGTCTCAGGAAAACAGCGCGTGTCGTGGAAATCTATTTGGTGAAATGTGCAACACATGTTTCACTTTAGTCTCAATTGGTGTAAATACCAACAATGCCGTTTCGTGTAATACGTCCCAAGCAACGTACTATATGGAGGTCGACAATTTCTTCCAGTGGGTGACCGCAGTTACCCTAAACTTTGCTACTAATCTCAACACTGATGGTCCACTTGCCAAACCAGGCTCGTGTAATTCGGTGTAGACAGTGATGTTCGAACAACAACAGTCTATCTTTATCCTGTTCTAGGACTGTCAACTGAGATTTTAAGCTAATGGAAAGTATATAGTATACCACTGCACTCTTAGATCTATATGATCTCGACAGCGTTATCTAATCACCGAATGAGGATAGTGGTTTGAAGACAATTGCGATTGCGAGCTGGGGAGGGAGGAAATAACGACTTAAGCCCAAGGTGGAATAGCCTGGATACCCTCGGGTTAAGCAGAGCTGAATGCTACCAGGCCCGTCCTCGGGTTGTGGATAGGAGGATACCTTCACCAAAGAAGGTTAACTGTGAATAAGTTGTAGCATACCGCAACAAATAAGCGGTCGCGAACAAACAGCGGCTGCATTATCAGGGTGTGGTGGGTTTTAGGTTAGTCGCCTGGCTCCTGCTTAAAAGCCGCATAAGCGCAATGACGGTGTCATGGCAAAGGTCGATGTGACCGGCCTCCTAAAACTGAAGTCACTGACCTCTTCACTTCCGAGGCGAGGGATTATTTCCTGCTGCCTTGCAGTTCGCACTTGGTTGTGGGAAGGCTAAAGGTGCGCCCTCCAAATAAAAAAACACCGTGTGACGCTGGGGGCCTCTCGTACCAAACTCCCAATGAACTGCATGATCATGTTTGGAGCCGACTTATCCTTTCCAAGGAACAGTAAAAACGAGTGGGATTGGACGGGGACGTGCAATCGGCGCAATGCCTAAGCACGCCGGGTTCAACATCGCAGAGGAGTCGTGGATACACATGTAATCAATATGGGAACGCCATTTAACTTTTGGATGTTCTTGTGCTCCTTGCTTTCTCAGTGGGTCGAAGACCGGAGGATTTGTGGATTTGCACCGACATAGATCGTTTATTAGGGACAGTCTAGTGTAGACCAGTTAGTACTTCGCAAACCAAAAGCGAAGGTGGCTTATTTGAGAAATAGTTTTCTAACACATCTCGTATGCAGGTTTTACTGAGATCCGGCACTGGATTGCTTTAGAGTGCGTAGATTACATTGAAAGAACCTGTCAAAAAGAAGGGGGGGGAGATTTTTCGATATTCATGTATTCTTTATTGTTTGGCTAACAGAAATATTCACGCACGGGAATGGAGTTTTATTTTTTTGTTTCACTTCCTTAATAATTATATTCGTTCTCATCATTTACCCTCGGTTTTGGAATGTATACTATAGTTAGACCTAGTTCATCATCAACACCTTCAATCAAATGAGGTTCATCGTTCACATTTGATAGCAACAGTCTAGGCTGGAGCAAATGGGGCGACATAGCCAATGTAAATGGCGAATAAACGAATACAAAGCCGAAGACAGAACTAAATTTTCCTGTGACAAATGTGTTGCATCATGGTACAACCGGACTGGCAAGGTTTCAATAAATTCGAAGACTTACACGCAAAATTCGTACGGTATTGCTTATGACATTTGTTGAAACCCAGTATCCCGAAACGTTTTCGCACTCAAACAAGCACGCAGGCACAAGAAAATAATTTCCACCAGACTCACCAGCGCAGCAGATCATCCAACGTAATGTACTGCGGATTGGCCGGACCGACCATATCGAAAATCTCATCCTGGATGTCATTGAAACAGGGTGGATTATGTCCGGCAATACGTAGCCGTTGTTCCACGGCCATATAGAAATGGCGCAAGGTCAATCCGGTTAGGCGACCTCGACCGCCCATGTCTAGAATGCGAAATAGATAAGCCAACGCTTGCGGTGTCTGTTTGTTCTCCATGGCTAACACGAAATCCAAATAAGCCTTGTAGTCCTGCGACAAATCAGGGGTGACCGGGGTTGTGCAGCAGCAGAAATGACAACAAATATGAGAAACATTTCAAATTGTTTCGATTTTCGGGATCACACACACTTAGAACTTTTAGAAACGAGTATGAATGCGTGACCAAGACCAAAATACTTCAACCTGTAGTACGTGCCAGTCAGACAAGACCTCGCGAAATATCACGTGGCTTTGAGCAACGTCAATTCACCTAGGGTGGATGATAGCTCACGAACATATGTTAGACCGGCACACACGAACGAGTAATGTATTTTGATCTCGGCAATTTGTACCTTTCTTTGGACAATACGTTTGATAACCCGTGAGTTGGAAATGGATAGTTCGTTGCAACTCGTTCTATAAGACTCATCGAAAGGTGTTGGACGAGAAGCTTCATTTCCTATCATTAGTAGGTAGTAAAATGAGGAAAGCCAACGTTACCAATGGGATTTAGTGAAGGAAGCTGGAAAGCTTGTATTAGCCACCACAACCACACATTCAGAGAGTTGTAACAAGATCAACATACAAATGATGGACGATGGTAAAGTAAGTGACATCAATATGGACGAACATCAATAGTATCCATGTATATCGAAATTGAAGAATAGAAGAGGTTTCCCAGGTAAAGGACTTCACTTATATATTACATATTGGGAGTGTGAAGGGTATCTGATAAGGGTAGCATCCTCGGGCTGGTAGACTGTCGTCTCTTTGATCTTCATCAATCACTGAACTCTCATTTGTGGCTCAAAGAAGCTGAGGCATGCAATAGAGACCACACACTGGAGGTAAGCTAAACCACGTTGAAAGCGAGGTTAATGAAAACATCGGAGAGACTGTGTACGGCATGCAACGGGACTAGCCCTTTAGTGACCAGACGAGAACTACTACTTGACCCAGTGGCTTTAAAGGAAATTAATCCAACTAACAGTTCAGGTCTTACAACCATTAACCATGCACTTTCGTGCGCCGGTTTCGGTTGCTGTCTTTAGGCTGTCCATCTAGATAAAACAGAAGAATGAAGATTGGAATATCAAGAGCAAATTCAAGCGAAAGATAGCGAATTTTTATGGACTGAAGTTACAAGAATAATGAGTAGATGCACGCGCGCCACACAGCCATATCACACAGTATCTCTATCGGTGAACATCATCTCGGGGTCGCCAGCCAGGGAGCCTTACGGGACCTATGTGACCCGGTCTCCTGGTTAGGGTTTTCATACCCTCATGCCAGGTTTTAGTTTAACCTCCCTTAATTTTTTTCCAATCGCTACCTGCCTCGGCAAACATCGCTCGCCGTGACATGCGTAGCACATGTCCCAACCTGCGTAATCTATGAAGGTCGATTACTTATTCCAGTGGACGACCGCAATTACCTAAAACTCTACGACCAACCTCAGCATTGCTCGTCCGGTTACCCCATCAGACTCATGCAATGTGACGTAGACAGCGGTGTTCGAATACCGACAATCAATTTTTATCACGTTCCCGTAATGGTTAAGTCTCTGCACCGTAGAGCAGCACTGGCCGAATTGCTGCAGCATGTACTCGACCGGTCGGTTGTGTCCCCGAAACACGCGTACAAGACCCCACTTTGATCAACACCCTGCATTCTTCTAGCGCAACCTCATTCCCTCACTCCATTCTTCGTGTGTCAGGTGATTCGGCATCTCACGCTCTCAGTGTTACTGGTGTTGGGATCGCGCTGAGTGTTAAGGCCGAGCGTTCACTTCTCGACTGGGTCGCGGTTAGCAGCCGACTTTGCGCTGTATGTCTGGATGGTTCAGTACCGGTCAACAGCTACAGAACGAAGAGTCGATATTTATTCGTCGTATCTGCCTATGCACCAACTGATTGCAGTATGCCAGAAGTGAAAGATGAATTCTACAAGGACCTCTCTTAACTGTTCCAAAGTTCTCGGTCAACGGATATCGTGATACTCGCTGGAGACTTCAATGCTCAAGTAGGATCCNGGATCCTTGAACGAATCAGAAAGGCTACTTGGTGGCTCACATGCAATCCCAGCTAACCGGACTGACAAAGGAGAGCGCCTACTCCAACAACATGTGCAAAATCAGAGCTTTTTCTCAGTCAAGCAAGTCATTACAAGACATCTATCACGAACAATGATCAAACTACAGTCACAACTCACCATCTCACCCTCAAAGGTGATGCATTCCTGGAACACACGGTCCAAGAAAGCTTCAGTTAACGTTCCATTGCCAAAACTGAATAAGACGGGAAATAAAATAAATGCAAAGTAGGATACAGGAATGAAGGATGTATTACGATTGTCGAGTGAAGGTTTTCTGTACACGGTACAAAGTCTAAATTTTTATTGATTCCAGGCAACGAATACAATTCTACTACACAAATACCAGAAAAGCGAACTGTGTTGAGAGCAGGATCGTGCTGTAAGTACCAGACGAGTGATCATCTCCATTTAGTATGAATAAATGTGACATCTTTAGAAAACTGTAACTATGCTTATTACTTACTATAAAACACGGCTGACATATTTTCAATAACTTCACTCTGACGTTATATTTCAGTGGGAGAGCAGAAGCCGAGCTTTTAGATTGGATCTCAGTCGACAGTTGTGTGCTGTGAGGCTTGAAGGTTCGTTCCCACTGGAAAACGAAATCTGCCTGTTGCCTCAGGGCACACACAGACTGAATGTAGCCCAGATACCGTTCAAGATACCTTCTACCGAAAACTACACAAACCCTAGTAAAAAGCCAGTCAGGCCGATATCGTGATCTTACCACGAGATGTGAATGATAGGACCGCACTATGCTACTGCTTATTGAGAAATCGAGTACCCGAGAGGTACGAGTCGATCATCAAAGCCTTGTAGGTATGTGGCAAGTCAGCCCGGAACCTGTATGGAAGTCCTGACTTGGTGGGAGGATTTCGATTGGGGTTAACAGGTTGTACCTGTGTCTCCTTTGTTGCAGTCGGGCAAATGAACTGGCTGACTATCACTGAGGATAACACCTGAACAAACATGAATTGGCAATTTGGTTCAGCCATGGCATGAGCTGGTTGGCGCAGTGGTAACGCACATGCCTTCCATGCGATGGGTTCGGAGTTCAAAGCCCGGACGGGACGGTGGATATGCACTAATGATGAGCTCTATTAAGAGCGAAACTCGAGTCTAGTGCTCCTGAGTTGATGGTTGAATCGATGGACTGAGGGTTGTGCGTGAAGGTGAATTCCGAAGGATAGTCAATCAAATCAATCAACATCAATTATCCTGCATACACTACTCACAAGGTACTGTGGGTTAAATACGAAGAGTTGTATTACCATA
>UZAN01045551.1:0-19958 GCA_900618425.1 Echinostoma caproni
CTTTGTTCGACCCGGTCCGACTGGTGCGAGCGAGTGAGGTCGGGACGGGAGGAAGTTGTCCTCTCGTCGCGATCGCGGTTTCCGTCCGTTCTCAGGTCACGGTGTGACCTTTGTTGCGTCATTTGGTCCTTCAGTTCCATTGGCATGTACACTTGATCCAGTTCGGTGTGTCTGTTTATTGAGTTGATTGAATGGTGCCAGGCCTCGAGAAATTCTCTGGCGTGTTTTGACCGGGCTTGGTGGATAATTCTCACTGATTCGAAGTCAAATTGATGTTCTTCTTCATCTTCATGGAGGGAAATCAACGATAATGGGTCATGCCTCCTGACTGCCGCTTGGTGTTCACGGATCCTTGTTGACAGTTTTCTCCCAATTTGTCCGATATAGTGTTTTGGGCAGTTTTTGCAGTTTATTTTATGGATGACGCTGCTCTTGTCCTTCTCCATTGTTCTCTACTTGGGTTTTGACAGAAGTGCCTTAGACAAGCGATCGGTTTGTGGGTGACTTGGATTCCATACGTATGGAATCCAAATCAGTTCACGTGATCTACGACAACCGATTTTCAATATTTTGTCAACTTTGTAAATAACTTTAAATGCATCGTTTTCTGGCTGGTATCCAGTATCAGTCGGGTGATTCATAATCGCGCTGTTTATTGTTTTCTTGCCTCCCGTGCTAAGCCAAGCCGGTTTATGTTCTGTTCCGATCCTTTGTGAGAACTGCCTGATCGTTCGTCCTACATAACTTGCCCAACATGTGCAAGTGAAGGAATATGTATTCATAGATGAGGAGAGGATGGACAGCCTATCTTTGAGGTTTATGGAGATCTGTGGCCGGCTTGTAAACACCATACGTAGAGTGGCGGCTCGATATTGTCGTGCGATTGCTTTTTCTAGAGATCTTCTTAGTACATCACTACTCGTACCGTCTTTGAACGGGAGATGCAAGAATAGTTCTTTCTTTTTGACCGTAATTGGTTTTGAAAGTGTCGGCTTTTCTATGAGGTTGATCTCTATGAAACGCTCGGATCAATTAAATGGTTGATTTTTGCATAGTGAAACTGACTGAATTCAGCAGAGACGTTTTTTGCCGCGATTAGGTTTATATAAGTCGGATATTTAAGTTTTCTTGCATTTGTCATGGAAATATGACAACAGTACTGAAGTTAATCCAGGTTGTATAAGTCAGTTAGAAAATAAGTGAACAGAACAAACGAAAGTCATCCTAGCTGCGTTGTAGCAGAACTCTATCAAGTATGTTGATATAGCAGAGGTATTCTTTGGCTCTAAAATGGATTGTCCGGGGTGCCCAACTGAAAAGCGAATATAAAATCACAACCGGTTAAAAACATTTGAGAGAAGCAGTCTCTGGTGAACAGCTGAACGCGGACTGTAGACCGAGTGACAGGGAAAAGTAGTACTTGTATTTACAGTACATTTGTGTCCCTCCAAATTTCAGACTGAGCCCTTCGTAGTGACTCGCCAGTGGACAGTGTTTTTGCCAAAGTAAACTGCCAGACATGCAAACTAAGTGCATTTGAAACTCCTAACAGGGGTTCCAAAAATGCATTACTCTTTTGCCTTGCAGTTCGCATTTGGACATGCACAGGCTAAAATTACACCCTCGAGTAAAGCGGCAAAATGATTCTGGGATCCTCTTTTTTGTAGTAATAATTTATCGCCACTTTATTAATTCGAAATCATTGAGGATCATAATCCAGGAGTAATTTGTGCATGTCATTCGAGACTCAGTAAAATTATGTGAATGTAGCATTAAATTTATCAAGTCACGTGATCACGCTGATAATGAAATTCAACAATACGTTAGGCCCGTCTCAACTGAACCCTGACATACCTTGGTTCAGAAATCTTTTGCTACATAGCATACGTTTTCTTTCCAATCTTTTTTTAATTCCGTCCTTGTTTTTCACAATAGATCTTTATAAAACGTGCTTCACTATTTATTCATTTGTTGAGAAACCTCGCTTTAAAAGTCTTTAGGTGCAGAAATTGATTTATTTCTCATTATACTCCTCACAAAATTGATCCTTATTGAGCACAGGCTATTGTGGATTATCTTGTGACACATCATCTCAAACAATTTTGAAGATTTTCAGACCATCAAACCTAACTATATTTTAATCAAACAATAATTTAATAGGTGAAAATTTAAGCAGGGAGATGCTATCTATAGTTCGAACAGGAGTGCAATTTATCCGGAAAATGTCGGTGCAAAATCAAACCACAACGATAATGTAAACAGTTTAACCAACAACACAAATTAGGTAGTCACTATAAAATGAGACGGCTGTTTCTTTGTGAAATGCAACATGCCAGTGTGAACAGATTGAATTTGAAGAACATCACTTCGTAAAAACGAAGGGATGTAACTGCCGTGGTTTTCGGACCACGACGTTTCTGACAAAACATGCACCCAAAGTAAAACACCGTTCCATGAAATAAACCATCACACAACAGGGGACAAGATATGTGGGTTCTGATCTGAAATAGTGAGGACAAACGCAATAGGCTCGACGCAACTTCTTTGTGTCATTTCACTGATTCCGCAAGGTAAGACTGTAGCGAAAGAAACTAGGATAATTTCAATTTGGAAATGCACCCATGATCATTGACAAGGTTCAGTATGCTACAACGTTACCTGACAAAAACTGGAAATATCTCGCTCTTCTCTGATTGGTCTCACAGAACACATTTAAAATAAAAGCACAGTGACGACCTGGCCAGTTTACAGTAATTTCTAATCAAACCAATACATCACAATACAAAACAATAATTAGGAATAAAATTGACTAAAATATCAGAATAGCACAGAAAATATCACGCAATTGGGAAACGCACCGCTGGATCAGTGGTTTACGGTCGCTTTGAAAGATCAATACCACCAAGTTTTGCATCGTGCATCATTCAGTCATTTGCGTGCCGAATCGGGTTTTGATTCAACTTGTTCCAAACCGGGTTGAATTGCCAGCATTTTCAGCTGTAGAATGAAATGGCATAAGCACCGATGAAGTCTACTTACATTGATTTAAAAATTATTCTGCCTGTGTAACCAAAACATCCACTCGTAATTTATGATTTACCGAAAAATAAATTCCTATAGTATATGTGAAAGAAATTGGCCCTGGTACCTCGTTAAGTATAATCGTAATGCCGTCACAATTCACATAAGGGTTGGAAAAGGGACCGAGCTCTTTGACAATCACGAACAACACTAGTCCAATCGTTTGGTTTGATTGGTGTGTGGATGAGCTACAGTGAACAGAGCGATGAGGCCCGTAGCCATAACCGGAAGCTATGCTTATGTCGTGAAGCTGAAACAAAAATCCAATAGTAAGCGGAGAAGGGTTGTAATGGAAAGATCTCTTTAGACAACCATACGGCATATAATATGGAAAAGCTCTTTGCAACCGAAAGCTTAATTTGCGTTGTAAATTAACAGGGGCTTCTTACCTATCGGAACATTGTAATGCACGAAAATCTCGATCTGTTATTAGGAAATCCGCATTTATAACAAAAGATTTCAGAGGTCTTTCGGAATTGATTCCATATCAATCGGTTGTTTGAATAAATTGAAAAACACCAATATTCATACAGTTTTTTCGTCAAATGGTCTCACCAACTTATAAAACAAAGACATGGCATGCCTATTTGGATTATACAAATATTTTTATGCACTTTTTCACTTATGTCAACTCAGAATCTATTTCTGGTGATGCCTAACTACAGAAATTCGGATGTGAGATTTGTACTCAGTTTTTTATCAACCAAACCGGGTAATGGACCGTGTGGTTCGGATAAAAAGAGGCGGTTTCAATTCAATAGGAAAATATTCTTCAAGAGNTCAAGAGAAGAGATTACTTTTTGTAAATCCCCGGAACGCCGTTCTCTAATCCTTGCTTCGATTTGCTTTTTCAAACTTTTATCTATTTAAACGAATAAACCACTTACAATCATCATATTTTGTGACTGCCATTGATTAAAGCAAGCTATTTTAAGGCATATTCAGAACTTGGAAAACATCAGTATCCTCAGTGGGCTCCAAGCCCACGCACTGAATGGAACCTGTACTTTTGTGCAGCGCATGCTCTATCAGCAGAGCTATGGCACCATCCTCACAACACTGATTTTCTCACATTTGGATTACCAACCTAACTTACGGAGGCATATGGAATACACCAGGTATCGCGTAACCTGACTTCAACCGACTTCCTTAGAATTCACCAAACTCCAATGTGTGAGCTTCTGAGGCATACATACCTATTTCTGGATGGCAATCCTCGAATCACCCCGATTCTACTGAACTTTTCACAAGTGGGACATAACACTTCACTGAGCCACCCAACCTATTTGAAGTCGATTTCGTTTGTTACGCTGGTTCAGTGTCTAAAATGGAATGCGTGATATTTATGGGGATATAATTCAAATAGAATATTGTTTTTCGAATCTGCCCTTTGTCACCAGATTACAGACTGAAGCTGCATAACGTAAAATAGACTGAGCTGTACCCCATCCAAGCGATTTTAGTTGTACACGAAAAATGCTACATAGTTGTTCATATTACTGAGATCTTACAAACTCAATGGGAAAAGCACTGGTGCCACTGTCTGAATATAATACATACCATTATTCCCCCAACTTATCATCGAAACATTCACTATCCCGACCAACGTGTAAGCGTACTCGTTTGTGTTCAAAATAAAAACAATTGTTCTTCTTATTCATAATAAAAATAAGTGAGATATCGGCGAGGCAATATATCGACCACAAATAACGATAACCCGTACAATTTGATTTTTGGAAGTTGAGTAAGTATTTATCAGTATGTGGCTCAAAATCCCAAAGAAACAGGAATTATGAACAGATTGGAATTAAAACCAATTTTTCCAAATTACGCTTGCTACGTCAAAAGATAATAAACAAATGGTGGGGAATTGGGTTTCCATGCTTGATTCAGTGATATGTGCGTCGTTATTCAAAAATTGTTTCACAGATAACCAATAAATACTGCTCTCAGTCAGTTTTTCCTACACTCTCTGTCGAACCAAGTGAGTTCAAAGAAGCAACTGTCCAAAGATCATACGCGGACAAAAATTATCCACTAGAACTAAAAAGCATCGGGTAGCAGAATGGATATACTTGATGAAGTTTACATGCTCTCCTTCTCCTCTTCCATCTGCTGGCAATTCACGAAGACAATATCATGATCGATGAAACTCAAAATGTGGGTGGACAACGAGGTGGATCATCAAAGGAAAACGACGAAAAGTGGAATGTTCCTCATATGTGCTTCAGAAACGCTGGAGCGATGCACAAGTAACAAGGAAACGTTTAAAACTTACCCCGCCAGTTGTCAGGAGTTGATTATATTGGATCTGGATCAATGTGGAAATACACATAAGGAATGTGACATGCTAAAAACTGAAAACGGCTAAGAGATATACTAGAGATAACTTAAAGAAAACTAATGGAAGTGAAACTCGAGTCCAGTGCTTCCAGGTTTGTGGTTGACTGGATGTACTGACGATTGTACATGAAGCTGAATCATCACAAGTACAAATGCACTGAAACGTTTGCAGAGTGATATTAAGGGCTATTATTCAACTGAAATTAAAAATAAAGAAGGCACATCGCTTCTCTTTTCATCTAATGATATTTTTATACATATGCACAGTTTGTGAGAGCTTACAGAATCAGCTGTATCACTCTCTTTGATGAGTAGTTTTAAAGAATGCAGAAGGATATCCACCGTTTCTATTTTCAGTGATCTGGGCATAAATGGCATTCGTGTTTTTCAGTGTCTCAGGTTGTGAAAAGTGATTTTATTAAAGTTTATTAACTTAAATCTGTTTCGAATAATTTTCAACTGGCTCCTGTGGGTTTAAATGAATTTGGTAACAGATATAAGTTTAGAGTATCTAACTTGAATTAGTCCATTCGATAGTTCAGAGGCACCAGATACGTTACTTTTGTCAGTTTAATTATTCCATTTCGTTTTCAATTAATATCCTCAACACAGGATTGGTTCAGTCTCTCCGTTCTGTGATGAAACATTCAACGGTTTACTGAAGTCAACTGGAACAATTCAAGCTGCTCAAGGCTTTGCAGCAAATATTTTACTGGTAGTCATCAGAACCCGAAAATCGAAACCTCGTGAATTTAATCATCATCTCTTCTCGTCTATGCTGAGTGATTTCCCACATCAGAACTTTCATTTGTATGCCAAGAAATAATTTGATGACCCGCGAAAAGAGCACTCGAAAACTCTTTAGTTTATGTTGTTGAGACTCATCAACAATGATTACTATTTTGTCCCACTGCTCAGAGTCGAAATTCTTTGACTCGAACTATACGATCGAATTAAAAACCGGATCCTGATGTCTATTGATTCCCCTGGAATATCCGAGATACTTTCCGAATCAGTTCATGTTTTTGAGGCGATGAACATCAACTGTGTAGCTTACGAATAAGTGCTAATCGTTTAACCCAACATTTCGTGACTCGAGTCCCGACAGGTAGACAAAAACGGTAGGATCCATTGATAAATTTGAATCAGGTCAAAATGACTATCGAATGACCCTTATCGTTGGTCGTAGTAGGTCACCGATACCATTTCTAATGAGAAGCTTCGTATGAAAATAATCATAGACAAACTAGTGAGTTAATCACCATGGGGAATGTGAATATATGAGCTAGGTTTAGACCGTAAGAAAATGTTCGCTTTTGGTTTGCTTTAAATTTCAATTACCGCAGTTGCATTTTGTAAAATTGACGTTTGAGTTCATGCAAATGTTTCAAATCTCCCCGAGCACATGGTAATAGTACAATTCATAAAATTTGCTTTTCTTCTGTCTCGTCTAAACCCCTTCTCCATAAGGCTAAATTTGTCGCACAGATCGTATTGATGTCCGTACCGGTAACACGCTCATTCAGATCCGTTATCATGAAGTTTATTTGCTCATTTGAATGGTAGTTATATGTATGTGTGTGTCTATCACATATGTGTCTGGACCCGCGTATCCACGCAAAACGAGTACGTGTACAGATAGACTGATCAACGCACATGAACCGGGCGAGTGAGTGACTCCGGGAGAGCAACCGGTTTTGAACCACAAGCTGATAATTGAACACTTCCGGACTCCGGACTGCCAAACTGGACAGATTAATTCCTATCTAATTGGATCATTTCGTTTAAACGCAACGTTTTTCCTCATGGGTTCTCCTCCGAAAAACGGGTATCGTAATAACCGTTCTCAATGTCAAGGATTCTTGCGAATAGATCACTCTTTAACTAGGTTCCACCTCACTCACCGTTTTCAAAAAAAACGATGACAAAAGGTTTTTAGAGTGAACTCGTTGCAGTCAGGTGTTTCGCAGTGTCAGATTGCATGAGTTCCTCCAAATGATTGGGATACGACGGAAAACCTTAAATGTTGCAGCATGTTGTTGGAGGAGTACTGGCTTTCAGTAGCCAATTTTGTTGATCTACACTTGACCTTGGAAATCGAACAAAATGACCTCATTCACTTGCCAACGTTTCCCCAAATATGTGAAATGGATTTTGGTAGACTCAAGATGTAAATGAATAAGCAATCAGATATATCTCATATAGTCATTCAAATCATGACAATGCAACTTAGTCATACAGATAGTTGAATTAATTTTGATTTCTTCATCTCTGTCAGTGGCCAACCTCAGTCGTGGATACACTATTAACACAGACTGTTTTTCGGTAGGGATGCTCAAATTTGTGACGGGATTGGAATCCCCCTGAATTCTGAAAGGAGATGTGACAGACCCCCCCCCCTCACAGACACAAATGTGTAATGTCAGTTCAATGAGACGAAAGTGTAAACTGATACAAAAACAAACACGAATAGAATATTACCATACCATGCACAAATTGTGAATTGATCTAAACAATGGAAGCAAGCGCATGCACCCATCTAGCCATCCAATACAAGTTTTCATTCTGCGAATGTTACGTGTTCAAAAAAAAGGGAAAGCATTATTATTCTCCGTTTGGAATATTTCTGTTTTTTGTTGGATTTATGTTCTCCGAGCTGATGATGATGATGTTGCCTAGCCGGCCCACGAAACGTCTGCGAACAACACTTCCAGCTCGGAGAATACACCACCACCAACATCCACATTCCGAGCTACAATCGTTCTACATTCTTACTCTGTTTGTCACTCTGAAACACAACCTATCTCTTCATGGTTTTCATGAAAGATTTCTTTTTCAATATATTTTTCATTTTGTTTTTAAAAGATGAAGATCAAGATTCTGTGACATCTTTTATACCAACATTTATGCCCACTGACATCCAAAATCTGCAAATACTTTTCTACTCGCCCTCCTTGCATCATCTCCTCAAACATTTTAGAATCAGCAATACGCATTTTACCAAAACGTCTCTAGTAGATTAAGCGAAGCTACACATACCTGAGAGTTTGGGGTTGGCATACGGTATTCAAGACATTTTCTGCCAATTAGGGAAATTGTTCGTCGGATAGGGAATCCAGTTGACATTTTTCTCTTTCCTCTTGGTGATTGATGATCATCGTAAAATAATTTAGGTTATTCCAATATGTTGTCCACTCGATTGTCATGGATCATCATGTGCAAAACGTTATGTAGTCATCAGCTTTCGATGGGCCTACCAGATGGAAAATAAATCTTGTTTCTACGCTACCATCAAATCAAAGTCGCCTGGAGGCAACACTTACAGGGAATGGGTTTGTCCTTGAGCGTTTTAACCGGGGCCATCGATCCTGGCTACAACATCAAACAACGTGCAAGGATAGCCGTTAAAAGTTGTGACTGAACAATAAACCGTAACTTATTTCGGGGGAACTTGAACTCAACTCTCCATTTGTTCCAAACATATATTCATCTACTCGAACCGAAAAGCAATGTATCCAGCAAATCAGGGTAATCTGTTTCGGAAACTATTTATATGCTTGAGACGTCAAAACTGATACCGTAAAAGTTCAGCAGACACCTTTACTGAGATGAAAGTGTTAGACAGGTAAATCACGGTGGCTACTGATTTCTTCCGCTCCATTTAATGTCATTAGAAATGAGAAAAAGCAATAGTGAACTCTATAGCGTAAGCCATGAAGGGAGAGATTCTTTCAGACCATTTCATGCATTTAGTTGCTTTCTCATTTCTCGATAGTGAATTTAGTACATTTGTTTGAAAGTAACCGAATTTCTAAGGGATGAACCGTATCTGGTAATAACTTGACTGCAAAAATCTGAATCCATAATATAAAATTCCAAAACTTGTTGTGCTATTTTCCGTTTTGCAACGCAACTGTCAATTCTTAATAACGGAGTAACCTTTACTGTCTGCTCTTTCCCTTTCTCCATTTCAGAAGAATTATACTTCGGCGCCACCTGGTTGGGCTATTTCAACGCTTGCTTAAACCCGGTCATTTATTCGCTATTCAACAGTAAATTTCGACGGGCCTGTGCCAAACTATTGTGCGCATGGCGTCGCTGCCGCGGAAAACATGAACAGTATGGATTGGCTAAACTTCGATACTGCGGTGATGCAACCATTCAACTCGCTTTGGGACGAGTATTGTGGGGCAAGGACATTTCAACATTGAAAAATATATCCAAAGCGCCTGGTTGAAACTTACTTCAGACAGAAGAGCAAATCCTAAACACACCCATTATGGATCAGTAACTCCCTAGTCCATCATGTTCGGTTCAACATTCCTGTTATGACAGTCAACTTCTGCACAGAGTTGAGTACATTGTGACCGATACTGGAACATTTGCAATCAGCCAGTATGACAGAAATGAAATCACTCAAACCAGAGATTTGCCGAATGTGACGGTATAACCAGAGCCTCCGTCATTCGTTTTACATATGAGCTTGTGAACAAGAACATAGTGATTTACCAACCTGAAACTTTTATTACCTCATTCTTAAGACGTTTGACTCGTGGCTCAATCCACATTTGACTTCCATGCCGTGCACAGCTCTCTCTCATATCAATCTGTATGTTCCGGTTTTAGTTTCTCCTGGTTCACAGCTGTCAAAATGCATTAACACATATGCATATATCTTTATGTAAAAATCTACTTTCTATCGTCAGTATCCACAAGAAAACGGCTTGTTTCTTCTTTAGTCGGTGCTCACTGGTGTTGAGCTGGCTGGGCTCAGCTTAAGTTACCATTGTTTGAAACGATATACAACAGGTTACCCTTGATAGCTTGCTACTTGGGCTTCGTGATCAAATCTTAAACGTTTTATCATCATTTGAGGTGAAAATTTTGATGCATTAGCTTGGGAAGATCAGGATTTGTTTGCATGCTTCCAAGTCAGGTGTATAGCTTGTATAGAGCCAGTATGGCATTATATAGCATGGACATCAATGTGTAGCTGTTCACAGTCATCCTGACGTCGCCTGCTTTCCGTTCGCAGTGTGATTCGAATAGGTCTGTTTTGTTTGCGCTGGTTAGTGTTTCCGTTGCATGAAATGTTGTACTTTGCAAAGGTTACCAGGTCGTTTTTGAAGGAGAGTTCGGAAAGTTATTAGAACCTGAGAATTTTCATTGACGGATGGGTGTTATCGACGGGAAAATAGATATAAATGACATTCCGATCCCTTCTGGGCTTCATGAGATGATACACAATGCAGCTTACGGGATCAGCCAAAGGTTGTATTATATCCCCCATCGTACTCATATTTTATTTAGATAATCTCGTGTCGCGTACCCTCCTTGCTATCAATTTTGTACCCATTACTCGCATAGTTCTCTTGGCTTTTCGACCGAACTCCAAATGGGTTCGATAGCTAGGTGGATTGCAAACAGGTTATTTGTCATTCACGGTATCTCGCTTATATAAGACAGGCCCTATATCGTAATGGGTTACTCATTCGTCACATATTGTTAACAATAGGGTAACCCAACAGTAGTTCGCCTGTGAAGCAGTCTCCCCTGGAATACTTTAAAGATGATTTTTACATTATTGTTTTTCATTTGCTTTCTGATATATTGTCTTTGGAGTTTGAAAAGTGTCTCAATGCATCTTCCTTTCAAAAAGTGTGTTAGTTGTTGTTTGACACCTGTAGTCTGCTTTTCAAATGCTTCCCTTTCAGTGAGTGGATGCTTCACGGTGAGCAAAAAACGATTAGTGATGGGTTTATTTTTAGTGCTCGTGGACACCGGTGCGCACAAAGAAATTTTGGATTACAGTAATGTATCTACCCTTGGCCAATATTGACCTCAAGAATGCGACTGTATTAATCAAACGCTTCAGCCACAATTTGGTTTGAATTTGTAGTAGAACTGTTTTATGCATCCTACACATTGGGATTTAGCGACGAAGCAAGAGACTGGTGCCATCTTAATGCAACAAACCAAAAAGGTTGAAGTATTTATGTATAAACCAAATCTTTGTTGTATGATGGTCTATTAGTTCATACTGAAATGTTTCGATATCTCGTTTTTTATAGTACAGCTTGGGACGGAAACCGTTTTTCAACCGGTTGGTTTTGATGTGTTGCGTGATTTAATATAAATCCTGAAAAAGGAACAATTTATGCTATTATTTTATTATTTTTCGTGAGTGTTGACTTGGGACGAATAAATGAGTTTTACCCCTATTTGAAAATTTAGATTGAAGCATTTGGAGTCGAGCAGACATTTGATTTACGTGTTGTTTGATATCACTAACTCATTTCATTTCGAACAGTTTGTGACCGAAATCACACCAATGACCGACATTTTGATTTTTTCAGTAGTACATGAAATCACATGATAAGGAGCAAGAGTTACTGGAGCGAATACATGTTGAAGAAAGTGACGTTTGTATTAGCAACGTATATTGAGATTGAGATTTTTACATCTAAAATGGTGAACTGGAATGGAGTTTGAAAAATTGTAGTAGAGGATAGCAAGTAACTGTTTAGATTAACAAGCATGCAGTTCACAAACCTGTCTCAAATCGAAATGCTACGATTCGATTTGCAGCTAAATAGTGCATTTCTTTTATCTACCATCGGTAAACCAGAAATCGAAATTTACTTTAAAATAGAGATATAGTATACAGAGTTCAGCCTTATTGATTGTCAAGAAAAATCAAAATGAGGTTCCCAATAAACATATGAATAATAGTCTCAGTTAAGGAAGACGCCTAGATCCGCGCATGGAAATAGGGAAACGAAACGGAACGAGAAGGCTGTGTGTTAAATGAGAGAAAGAAACCCGAAAATTGAGTCTTCTGTGCCAATGCCAATGAGCATCTGCGTACGCCCCACTCAGTTACTTTTATCACCACTGAAAACATCCTGAAACCCATACATTCCAACTTGATTGTTTTCCAAATGCTAGACTGAAAATAAAATCCGATAATCAAAACAAGATATTTTCCGATAATCCACCAATTAAAAATTTTATAGGTAAAGCGTTCCACAGAATGTGATCCAATGTGACATGGAGATCTAATTGCACTATATACAACGCGCGATCCTGCGTATGTCAACATTTTGATTGAGCCACTTTCTGGTTACAAAGTTTTCTCAGTTACCATGCTCGAATCATTTGATCGCTTTAGAATTGACCACAGTGAAGATATTTCATCAGTAATACGCACTGATCTAGATGATAACGATGAAATATGGTAGAGGATTTTGAAAGCCTGCTCTCAAATGGCGTTTGAATAAGCACCCTAAGAGGCTATGGAGGAACGAACACTTGTGATTGAACTTCGATCCAGTGGTGATGAGGCTTACACGGCCATCCTGCCCTCTGCCTTCAATTCTGAAGACTGAAGACTAACTTATACCCTTTCAATGACTAGTTTTGAGCACGTATCGGCCTATCGCGCTTTTCACCATCATCGTTGTTTTTTGTCTCAATCGTAGCATTAGGTTTCCCCTACTCTATTTGACCCTCATCTGGTTGTAAAATCTATGCATTTGGCCCCTCAGGCGCAAGTAAAGGTCCAGCTGCACATGGAGGTGGTCCAGGGGACAATCTGACTTTAAGACGGTACCGAGATAAAGGTGAAGTAGACAACAGATTTGCTGTGTTGCCGTTCTGAAATGTTGGCCTTATATTATGGCCTACCGTTCCTGTCACCCAGTGCGTCGTTATCTGATCCTTTATAGGTGGTTGCGGGCATGACGGCATTTTGCTTCCTGTGAACTCGTCTGGTTGCTCTGGGAGTTTTTATTGGGTGCTTCCCAAAGAATCGATCAGGTTTATTGTGCTCCTGTATTGTTTTTCCTACATGGTTCATTGAATCCACTAAGGTATTCGGGATGCAGATGCTTTTTCTCATCTAGATAAGCAGTGCATCAAAATTCTCTTTTCACTAAGTAAAGCAAAACTACTGGAAGTAATGCACTGCTCCGTTTAAGTTGGTTTCCTGTAGGAGCTCTAACGAATAGAACGGTATGGGTTTCTGCTGACGAAGAGATATAGAAACAGCTTGCAGTAGTTTGTTTACTTTTCAATAATAAAATTGTTCTGCTGATACACATTGTTAAATGTTGTTAGTAATCCATCCAGACTGACAATTCTTCTGCGTGTTCCTTGTACGTCACATGGTTGTTCACGAACGTCCCAATAAAGGAACATATCAAACATTTATCCACCTTTAAGAGAGAAAATCGTTCAGATATTTGAATACAACAAAATGTCTTAGTTTACTGAGTTACAAATTTGCTGAACAATTTATATTTAGTAAGGGAATAGTACGATTGATTTAGAATAAAAAATAAACGAAAAATACGTTGCTCACCTACGGCATTTCCAGAATCAGTGAACAAAACGTTTTCTTATCATGACTGCTAACTGATTTGGTTTTCAAGCAAAAATGAGAAGTACATCGAGGTGTCCTGGACGATTTGCAGATTTGTATGCTTGTGCAACAGATAGTGCTATTTGCAATCACAACAGCCGCGTAAGAACATTTCACTCTCATAAAATGGACAGTTGTCGACTCTGAAGTGTAAAACATTGCGCAGTATTTCATTTGGCTAAAATGGCTTGCATATATATATATGGAAGGACAATTTTAGCCACTTGCCAGATCGAATTGGTTGCAGTTTAGAAGAACCTTGTTTAGCGTTGAAATCGTGAAAAATCGTGGCGAATACTAAATGAGTCAAATATTTTAACATTCCATAAGAGCGAAACGTGCAACGGTAAAATGCGGTGAAATCCATCAGCTATTAGAATGTGAATAGGTTAATCGAACGGAAAGTGCAAAGGTTGACCCCAAATTCACAATCTCAGTGAGATGTTTAAAATCTACGAGTTTAGACGATTCCCTTCATCAAACATGCAGTGATGTGGAACCCGGAAAAGAGAACAGCCAAATAATTTTCTGTGTTGAGTGTAATATCACGTAAATTAGAAAGTTGACAGAGCATAGTTTCTGTTATAAGTGAAAATTTCAGGCCTTCACGAGCTGTCTGATAGCGTTTTCCTGTCCCAAACAATACAATTAAAAAAATTCTGGCTTTTATAATTTGAAGATTGGTGATTAAATCCGTTTGCGGTCCCAAAGATTTTCGGAAAAAATAAATTACCGAAATTATATGGAATAAGAGAGACGTTATGTTTTTAAACAAAAAACGTGAACTTTAATGTTCACATAAATGAGGAAATCACCGTCTACGAAAAACTGTCATTTTGCGGTAATTTATTTATTTTCCCCTGGTTTTTCCTTAATGATTTTGATTAGTTGGCTGTTTTCCTTTCAAACACCATATTTTTCCTCCTGAGTATTACAATCAGCGTTCCGGATTAGACTGTGCGATGGTATACCATGCACGCCAGTTGCGTCTGTAAGTGTGCACATTGCGCAAGGGAAAGCATGCAACTTCCTATGCGAAGTTAAGTAGTTTAGTCGTGCGGGAAATAAACAAACCAACAAAGAGCGAGTGCAGTTTGGTAAAGCGTTGGAAGGTAAAGGAAACTAACACACAGTTTGTTCGTACTGCGCCCGGTGCTCGCTGTTAACGATGTACAGTGTCTCGAATACAGCTTTTGTCCATTGCATCATCATTCTTAAATCGCATTGCCATAAAGAAAGCGGGTTTTTCAATCAAGGTCCTCGATGACAGTCCAACTCTCATCTACGATTACGAGGAAAGAGATCAATCAGATCTAATTCATTCGTATATAATTCCTCAAAAACTATTCAGAAGGATCAAAGGTGAACCAAAGTATCATAGCACCAACCAGATCAATCAATAATTGAGTATAATGTTGCTAGCAAAGCATCAATGTATCCTTATCTTTCTTCCTTTCATGCCCTTCTCTACTTCCTCTGGTTGTCCATGAACATCGCATTGCTCACATGGATCACGTTGAACTTTCTGAATGAGAACATTTGGATCAGAGCACCTGGTGGCTAGAAATAATAAGTGCTGTGATTCAGAATTGGAAACGGTGGCGCTAGTGCATTTCTTCCTAATCTTTGTCACCAGGGTATTTCTGAATTTTTGACTTCATCTCCATAGGGATGGAAGGGTGTTCCAAAGATTGCACACTCTGACTGCAGGCGATTGACCCTGGCATTCCAGTAGACGTTTTGAAATCAGTAACTTGAAACGATGTCGCCTAATGTATATGTTTGGTGACAACGTGAGCGGCGGCCGACATGAATGGTTTGGGGTCAGAAGTATTTGATACGAGAAAAATCAAGTCTCCTCAAAATCGTCGTGTTGATCAAGAGAACATTTCTTAAAGCAGATACAGTACGTATAATGTTACCTTAATCAATCTCCACATTCTTTTTTCCATCTATTCTAGGGTCAATGAAGGAAGTAATTCAACACTTTCTCAATAGGTGGTAATCAATAATTTGCCACTCTTTACACTATTTATTTCATCCAAAGCTTTCGGGGCTAAAGTAATTGCGTCATTAACTTGTGCTTGGCGTTATACAGCCTTTCCGGTGGAATCAAAGGAACTTGTAATTAATTTACTCTGATATAGCGTCAATAGGTTTGTTGGCTTAACGAAACATCTCATCAAAAATCCTAGGTGCATTTCGTGCCAACGTCCTATTTACAGAAAGCATACTCGATGGATCTCAGAAACGCAGCATTATCGAAAGTACCCAGTTTTGTCACTCAGTGGAAAATCCAATCCAGTTCCAATAACCGAAGCAAATTTTGAATTGTGAGATGAAAATGAATGCACAAACGCGATGAAGTAAACTGGATAATGAACCTGGTCATTTGAACAAGAAATTTGGCGGAAGATTTTGCCCGGAGATTTTTTGATCTTATCATAGTTCATAAATATCCATATGTTGAAGATTATGATTTTGATTAATTTCAGAGCGAGAATGTCGATATCTGTTATCACATGTTCATCGCTTGACATTTTGTGGCCGTTCGGAATGATTACCTTCCAATCTAAAGTTGTATCTGCAATGATGTATGAATTGGACTGGACAAGCCATGCAAATATCATTGGCTTTAGATCTCATTGTGTTTACTGGGATTCGGAAATAATTTATACTTAATTCGAAATTTAGCTATGCACACCCCAAATAGACTGTCTGCAATCGATTAGCAACCAGGCCCAGGTGTCTATAGTATTTGTTCATACTCCGTCATGTTCGTATGAAAACCTTTGAAGGGCTCCCTCCCAACTACCCCATACGGTGTGATCTAAATGTCCTAATTTGAGTTGTCAAATGAAAGGGAATTCGTCTATATTTTTTCAACGGCGTATTCGGTAGTTTCATGAAGTATGCGCAGTCATTTGTTAGCACAATATCAAATAAGTAAATTGCATTTTGTCAATCGGTCAAATGAAACGCACCAATATAGGTTAGGTAAGACAAATCGATTAGCGGAAGCCCTATTATACGCTATCAACAAAAAACGATATTTTTGTCTGTTCCGTTGAAGGAAGTTAAACCAATCGAAGGAGATTCAATTCAGATGGTTAAGACCTAAACACAACCCTCCGTATTTTGGAGTCAGATTATTTTTTATATTAATGAGTGGCACCCAACAAGTTTTGAAAAAGATTAACTGCGGTTATCCCCAATTTACCTTGGGATTGACTTCCCCAGTGACTGAATATTGTACACCAGTAAATTCCTGCTTCTAACTTTGATCAGAGTCTATCTTGTTTTGAAGTGATTTTTGCAATGAATCACTCAGAAACAAAGACATCAGAAACACACTTGAAACCAGTCAATATATTTGAAAGAAAGGTAAACAAAGCAAATGAGCCACTTGGTGTTGTTACAGCTGATTGTGAAAGGTATTCCCAGATAGTTTGTTTACCCCAATACACCGCGTGAGGAGACTGGAATTTCGGAAATTCGTTGACATATCGTTGATGTTTACGATGATTGAAGATTAACCGATAATCAATCGGGTTTATTTTAAAGAACGAGATACGTTGGAAATGAAAGAGAAAGTGACATCCGTGACACGGGAACCAATCATACAGAACGATTGAGCGAGCTACGTGCACGGACTTGAAATGCATCGTTTCGCAATCCCAAGGCGCAGTGTTGAACTTTGCTGAACATCAAGCGCAAAGTTCGTCGGATTTAGGTCGACGGTCTTAAATGCAAAAATTTATGTAACACACACATGTCTTCTGCTCTTTTGGACCAAAATTCGCTTTCAGCAGTGTCAACTACAACTATTCAGAAGGGCTGAAATTTCGAATATGGGTGTGGTTTGTATTTTTGTAGTATTTGGCTGAATTTTTATTCAGAACCGAAATCGGTTTCACTTATTATGGTGAACCAGTCATGCTTTTACAACCTTTACTTGCATGGGCTCAAGCAACGCATCATAGCGGCCAAAACTGGATCATAATATTTCCACAACATTCTATGCAGATCAAACTGGTAGCATGAAAGCGCCAGATTACACACTTTGCACTTCTCTTTTCGGGGACAGTTGACAACGTTTCGCGTTCGAATTCCCGGATTGTTTGCTCATTGATATCATTGGCAGCAGTGTCGAATTGGGAGGGGCAAAAGACAAAAAGATGCAGGACGATCAGGATGTGCAAATGAGATGATTCTCATTCTTCGTAAGATGCTTGATGGGATACGCTTCACAGTAGAGTGCTGGGTCAAACATTTTATTCGGTTTAAAAGTTTTCAGTACAAAGTATAACGTAACCGCTAAATCACGCTATTGATGATTAGCTTGTGTTTGCTTCCATAAAATATATCATGAACTCTTTTCGTCAGTTTTTGATAGCTCAAATACGGTATAAATTATTGTGGAAAAGCTTTTAAGAAACTATCGTGTAAAGCAAAACTTGTACATAACACTGAAAGCTATGTTTTTGAGGTCAGTGATCGTGGGCATTTTACTGGCGGCTCTCGGTTCTTTATCGGTAATACCCGCAAGGTATACAATCTTCATTTCTGTCATATATTTTTCTGGAAGTACTACCGGATACTGAGAATTAAACCATATAGTTCACTGACTTCAATACACAGTCTCTAGGACAGCTTTTAAAGAGTACATTCCAACATCCAAATTTTATCACCGTTTGAAGTTCACAAATATTTCCATTCCCTCCAGGGACACAACACGTAAAGCAAATAACAGTTGTGTATTATCAGCCGAGAGTCTAATCTAATTTACATTCGCACCCTTTGAAGATAACGATTATTCGCCTCTTGTTGGTTGAGCACTGTTGGTGTACACTGAAGCCGCAAGGGTTCATGAATCGACCACGGGAGTAGTTCCTCAAACAGAAACGGATTGACTTTGCAAACTACGTCACTGATTGGTGAATCACTGAATTAAAGTTTTTGTGTAGTAACAGGAATTTTCGTTGTTATCTATTTTTGTATATCTGATCAGTATCGAAGGAATAAGAAAATCAAACCAGGTATGGAAGCCCTCTCTGATTATAAGAAAACATTGAGAAGAAACGAATAAGAGTCGAAGGTCGAGTGAATCCCGACACGTGCATCCGTCTCGTGTATCTGTTCATTGATATCCCTAGATTGTACGTGACCTTTTTCCTTCTCTAATGACTGCGTCTTTGTTTTCTATTAAGCGAAAGAAGAAAGGTAAGATGGTTACTAACAGAAAGCTATGTTGATCTCAATACTCCTTACTCTGGTAGTGTTCAACTTCCTACCATTGATCTACTGGTCAATTATACTGCAAACCGCCAGTCGGTACCATGACCTTGCATGTTCACTGCTAACCTAAAAGCATGATACTCATTGGAGCGACAATTCACCTCATTGTACATGTTCCGCCTAAATTCATTCAGTCAGTAAAAACCTCTTCTGTTCTTCAAGCATATGACGTTTTTGTTGGCTAGTATGAGAGTAGAGATTGTGGATTGATGTCCAACACATAACTTTAGAATGAACCATCAAAAGTGTATGGTGCTCGGTTATTCAGCGATAGAACTGCAATTCTGTCCCGCTTACATGGATAGTTGGGAATTTACACTGGATTTGGTGAACTACAGTTTGATTTAGAGCAGTGGTTCCTTCACTGATGTTGTTGGTTACCTAGATTGTATTAAAGACGAGGACGTGGTCGATTGCGTCATAGACAAACTTGATGGCACAAGTCAATCCCTTGCAAACATCTCGTAGCCTAAGGAAGCTACGACCGACAGAATCGGAACGTGTTACGTCATCGATTGGAGAGGAAAGATTCAAAACTTTGATTACACAACATCTGTATTGTGAGGTCATGCCACGGGATATTGAGCGTTGGTCGAGTGAAGTTCAAACGAGAACGATTGGACCTGATTGACCTTCGTCAGTTGCTGTCGAAATTCAGTGTATATAAAAGGGGATTGACCATAGCCCCTGTGGTGGTGTAATTGTGTGTGCATGTACCCTTTTGACTCTTAATCGAGCGTACAAAGTGAGACAAGAGAATGTTGCAATCATGAACATGAATTAACCGCAGTCTTTCTACAAAGAAAGAACTATG